>JABTTQ020000428.1:0-99474 GCA_016081115.2 Rehmannia glutinosa | reverse complement strand
AATGGTATAACAAACAACAATAATTCGGGCTTTTTTGAGAGCAGGGGGCATGCTCCTTTTTGGTCCATTTGAGAGCACTAGCAATGGTGCTCATGGAGTGTCTGAATTTAAGCCATTTTTTAACCTTGTCCCAGATGATCCTGACACAAGATAGAAAAGAATAAATGAGCAGCTGATTCTGGGTGATTGCCACATAATTTACAAGTCGGATCAAAATCCAAATATTTTAAATTGTTAATGGTAAGCATTCTTTCATTAATAGCTAACCAAACATAAAAAGAATATTTTGGAAGGATAAAATTCTTCCATACAGCAGAGTGCCAAAAAGCTTTAGGGCCATGATCCTTAAAAATATCATACATATTAGAAGAGCTCAACCCTTTAGAGTTAGTAAGGTTGGAAAGCTTAGAAATCACAGTTTCAGAAGAGCCAAATTTTTCAAAGAGTTCATTTCTGATCTCACAAATTCTTTTGATAAGACAAGAGTCAGATTTTTGGGATCCCAATCCCAAATGGACTGATTTTTAAGGTAAAACGAATGGACCCATCTAACCCATAAAGAGTCAGCTTTAGAATGAATATTCCACAAAATTTTAGCAAGTAAAGCCTTATTCCAAGAATGGACATTTCTAATACCCAATCCCCCCCATCGAAGGAAGACAAACTTTAGTCCAAGCAATAGGAGATGTTTTTTTGCCGCAAAGGAAAACCCTACAGAGCCTATAGATTCTATCAATGACAGTATTGAGCAAAGGGAAAATTTGAAGCCAAAAACATTCAACACCTTGTAAAACAGATTTAATAAGAAAAAGTCTCCCAGCATAAGAAGGGAATTAGCTGTCCATTTGTTGCTATAAGTAGTTATTCTATCATAAAGGGGGGCATAATGGTTACAATTAAGTTTTTGGGCAGCCAGTGGGACCCCCAGGTATCTGACTGGAAGGGAACCAAGGGGGAAGTTTAACAAATCAAGGATTTTGTCCAGTTCCTCACCAAAAATATCAGTAGTAAACATATTGGATTTGAAAGAGTTAATATCCAAGCCAGAAGCAAGTTTAAAATCATTTAAATAATCAGTTAGTATTTTAACAGAGTGAGGGTCACCCTTTGAAAAAAATATAAGATCATCAGCAAAAGCTAGATGAGTAATCTTAAGATCACCACATCTAGGATTATAATTAAATTCCAAAGTGGAAGTTCTAACTTTAAGAAGCCTAGACAAATAATCCATGCATAGAAGAAAGAGAGAGCATGGGACATGGGGTCACCCTACCTCAGCCCTCTTTTACTTGGGAATTTACTGTTAGATAAATGTTTTTATCAAGATTTTGATGATTTTGTTTAAATGAGTTTTTACACCAAAACAATGTCCCTAAATGTTGTCCAAATACTCCCAATTGATTTAAAATATTTTTACTAATTTTTTGGAGTATTTCTTGAAGTTTATTTTTGACAAAAATCGGACAATATTTCTATTTTGAGGTCAACTGGTCGCCCTAGAGGGCATCCCGTACCTGAAAGACGAAACTTGAAACAGAAACATAGCTGGGGACAAAAACAGGCAGGTCGACCGGTGCCTGGATGATGGCCTGTTTACAGAACTTCTCTTGTATTGAAAAATAAAGAGGGCAACCGGTCCAACAGGGGGTCGACCGGCCCCCATGACCCCCATCGACCCCCCTGTAAAATAGTGCGATCTATTTTCAAATTTCTATCTCTACGCAACTGGTCGACCTATGTTTTTGACAAAGAAAATTCAAACCATTGGACAACCATTATCCTGCAAGATTTACTTTAATATTTTTGTACAATATTTCTACATCTTGTGATCTACTTTTTGTGGAAAAAGTGGAGATAGATGAGCCTATGTTGGAGATCCAATCTTGAAGACTCTCTTATAAATAGAGGAAGACTTGAAGCAAACAACACACAACAACACAAGCAAACAATACAACAAGAAAATCAGAAATTTCTCTAAGTCTTCTTTTTCAATATTCTTGTTGTAATAGCCTTAAGTCTTTCACTTGCACAATCTTGAGGTCTAGGCTTTTATTCTTGATTACACTTGCACTCAAAGTTTGTATACTTCATTTATTGAGTTGTAATCTTGAATTTGTCTATCATCCAAAACAAGATATCTTTGTTAGTGTTCTTGTGGTAAGAACACACTGGGTGATCTTAGGTGTTGAAGAGTGTGGTACTCTTCATAGGTGTTGAAGGAAGATTGAGGTAATCGCCTTGAAGGTGTTGTAAGAAGATTGTGGTATTCTTCAAAGGTGGTGTGTATTAATTATGGTAATTAATAAAATCTTTTTCTTCTTTTTGAAATTCATCCCGGAAATACTGGGGTGGTAGAGGATTAGGCCCTAGGTGGGTTGAACCTCTATAAATCGACGTTCCGCACTTACATTCTTGTTATTTATTTGTTCATTCGAAAAATAGGGCGATTTGCGAAAAATCGGCATAATCTATTCACCCCCTCTAGATTATCGTAGCCACTTGGACTAACAAGTGATATCAAAGCCAAACTCTTTGGCTAGCTCGTTCCAAGTAAAGAGGAAAGATCCATGGCTACGAACGAAGCTTATCTCACCACCGGCGCCTCCACCAACAAGCCACCACTATTCGACGCCAACAACTACGCATTTTGGAAAGACCGTATGGAGTGCTTTCTACAAGGGTGCGGATTTGATATTTGGAATGTGGTCATTGAAGGAGTTGATCAACCAACCAAGAAATTGGAGGACGGTATCTCGGCTCCCAAAACTTTCAAGGAGTTCGATGAAAATGACAAAAAGGTTTTCTCTCTAAACGGTAAGGCCTTAAATATTTTACATTGCTCTCTTACCTCCACCGAGTATAATCGCATAAGAGGCATAAGGTCGGCACATGAAGTTTGGGAAAAATTTGAGACAATATATGAAGGAACAAAGAAGGTCAAACAAGCAAGAAAAACCATGCTTGTTAAAGTCTTTGAAAACTTCAACATGCATGATGGTGAAAGCATATCAAAAATAGTGGAAAGGCTTGACAACATTGTCAATCCTCTTGTGGCCCTAGGTAAGGTCGTCTCCAAAGTAGACAAGGTGACCAAGGTATTGAATGCTCTTCCCGGCTCATGGTCCGAAAAGGTGACGACTATTATGGAAGCACAAAATCTCGAAACACTCAAGTTCGATGAGCTTATCGGGAACCTCCTCATTTACGAAGTCTATCTCAAGGAGAGAAAAAAATTCCAAACCATCCAACACTCAATCGGGTACGCAAAATATTCCTAAAGGTTTAGCATCTTCTTCTAATAATTCATATTATGATAATGATGAGGATGATGAAGAGACGGCCGCACTTGTCCGAAAATTTATAAAATTCATGAATAAAAATAAGACAAGAAAACCGAGAGACAACTCGTGTTTTAAATGCGGAAAATCGGGGCACTTCATAGCCGATTGCCCAAAACTCGAGGAGGAGGAACAAAAGAAGAAAAAGCCTTTTCCGAAAAAGAAGGCTTTAAATGGGGATGTCAAGACTTGGGATGAACTTCTTGCCACAACTGATGAAGAAGGAGAATCCGAACATGGTCTTATGGCCATAGACGACGAAAACAACAAGGTACGCTCTAATGCTTCATCTTCTTCCTTAGTTGATGAATTACAATGTGATTTTGATGAATTACAAAATGAGTTTCAAAATTTGATTGTTAACTACAAGACTTTAAAAAATGAGCATAAAGAGCTTAAATTAGAAAAGGATAAATTGTTTACTTCTTATGAATCTCTTGATAAAGCTCATGCTATTACTCTTACTAAAGTCCGTACTCTTGAAACCGAAAAACAAACGCTCACAAATGATCTTGAATATTTGAAAAAGGATGTGCATCGTTTTAACTTAAGTACGGATAAGGTTACAAAAATTTTAGATGCACAAAGAGGTGAGCATTCTAAATTAGGACTTGGCTATAAACCTTTTCAACCTTTTTCAAAGAAAAATGACCAAGGTCCTAGTTTTGTACGTGCTAGTAGTGCCCACAATCTTATTTGCTTTTATTGTGGTAAAGTTGGTCATTATGTTAGTCATTGTAAATTGAAGAAAAAATTTAGCTATGTCTGGAGACCCAAAGGTCTCAAGGCTAACCCCCATGGACCCTAAAACTATAGGGTACTTAAAAATAATTCTTTTATAGGTTATAGGGGCTATAACAACCATGGAGGATTCAAAATGGCTCGTGGACAACGGATGTTCACACCATATGACCGGAAAGAAAGAACTTTTTACCAACATAAAGCTCCAAGAAGAGGGTATGGTCATGTTCGGCAATGGCAAAAGAAGAATTCTTGGAAATGGAGAAATTGGTAACTCTTCTTTCTCTCTTAGTAATGTTCTTTTAGTAAAAGGGCTTAAGTTTAATTTGATAAGTGTTAGCCAACTTTGTGATTCAAATTATAATGTTGTTTTCAATAAAGAAAAATGCCTTATTTCCAAAAATGATAAAATTATTTGTGAAGAGAATAGAAAAGGCAATCTTTACAAAATTTGTACAAGTGATTTGGTTAGTCAAAATGTTTCTTGTCTTGTCGCCAATAATGATTTAACTAGTCTATGGCATAGGCGACTTGGATATGTTGGATATAAAAACTTGCAAACTATTTACAAAAACCAACATGTAAAAGGACTACCCAAATTGAATTTTGAAAATCTTGGCTTATGTGACACTTGTCAAAAGAACAAATTAGTTAAGAGTGTTTTAAGCCCAAAAATGAAATTTCCACAACCAAGTCTCTACAACTTCTTCATTTAGATTTGTATGGGGATATTGGTACGACAAGTTTAAGTGGAAAATATATACACTTTTGTTATAGTCGATGATTTTTCTAGATATACTTGGGCTCTTTTTCTTGCAAATAAAAGCGATGCTGTTAATGAGTTTGTTAAGTTGTGTAGACTTATTGAGAATGAAAAAAAAGATACCATAAAGTTTATTCGAAGTGATCGAGGTGGAGAATTTGATGGAGAATTTAGAGTCTTTTGTGAAACCAAGGGATACGGTCACAATTTTTTGGCTCCAATGACACCTGAACAAAATGGAGTAGCCGAAAGGAAGAATCATACACTTCAAGAAATGAGTCAGTCCATGCTCGATGAATTTTTACTTCCAAAATATTTTTGGGCCGAAGCCGTAAGTACCGCTTGCTATGTCATTAATCGAGTTTATATTCGTCCTAAAATGAATAAAACTCCATATGAGCTTTAGAAAGGAAGAACTCCAAATATTAGTTATTTCAAAATATTTGGATGTAAGTATTTTATTTTGAATACTAAGGATCAATTAGACAAACTTGATCCTAAGGCCGATGAAGGAATATTTATGGGGTATTCAACCAAGAGCAAAGCATATCGGGTTTACAATAAGACTAGTATGGTTGTTGAAAAACCCATCCACGTCAAATTCAATGAAGCCTCGGGTGTTGAAAGGATACCCAATGATGATAGTGATGAAGAGGATGTTATTGAACCAATTGTTCAAGATGATGCTCAAAATGATCAACCTTCAAGCTCAAATGTTCCTCAAGAAGACAAAGGTGATACTTCGGATCTTCCCGTAGCATTGAAATTTAAGAGAGATCACCCAAAAGATCTTATTATTGGTGATCCCCTTGATAAAGTAATGATTCGAGGAAAATTTGCCGAGAAAGCTCTTATATCTCAAAAAGAGCCTAAAAATGCTAAGGAAGCTATTGAAGATGAGGATTGGTTTTAGGAATGCAAGAGGAGTTGAATCAATTTGAAAGAAATGATGTTTGGGAATTGATACCTTGTCCTCCATCTCAAACAATTATTGGTACAAAATGGGTATTTCGAAACAAGCTCGATGAACAAGGCAATATTGTTCGAAACAAAGCAAGGTTAGTAGCTCAAGGGTATTGTCAAGAAGAAGGTATTGATTATGATGAAACTTTTGCACCCCTAGCACGTTTAGAAGCTATTCGTATTTTACTTGCCTATTCTTGTTTTAAAAATTTCAAGCTTTACCAAATGGATGTTAAATCCGCATTTTTAAATGGTTTTATTCAAGAAGAAGTCTATGTAAAACAACCTCTGGGGTTTGAAAATTTTTCTAGGCCAAATGATGTTTATAAACTTAAAAAGGCCTTGTATGGTTTAAAACAAGCACCCCGTGCATGGTATGATAGACTTAGCTCTTTTCTTTTGCAAAATGGCTTTACAAGAGGTAAAGTAGATACTACTCTCTTTGTGTTTGAAAAAGGATAAGATTGTTTACTTGTGCAAATTTATGTTGTATATTATCTTTGGTGCTACTAATGAATCCTTGTGCAAGAAATTTTCTAAGTTGATGCAATGTGAATTTGAAATGAGCATGATGGGGGAGCTCAATTTTTTCCTTGGACTTCAAATTAAGCAATGCCAAAAAGGTATTTACATTTCACAATCAAAGTATACATAAGAGCTTCTAAAGAAGTTCGGCATTGAAGAAGGAAGAACCGTCTCTACCCCAATGGCAACAAACATCAAGATTGACAAAGATGAAAAAGGCAAGTCGGTTGATGAATCTAAATATCGAGGTATGATTGGGAGTTTGCTTTATTTAACCGCAAGTAGACCGAATATTCTTCTTGTCGTATTCTTATGTGCTCGTTTTCAAAGCAATCCCAAAGAATCTCATATGAGTGTCGTTAAAAGGATTTTTCGATATTTGAAAGGCACTATTCAATATGGTTTATTTTATCCAAAGAATGAAAAATTTTCTCTTAAAGGTTATAGTGATTTGGATTATGCGGGAAATATTGATGAGACTTCCGGATCATGTCAATTTTTAGGCGATTGCCTAGTGTCTTCGTTTTCAAAGAAACAAAATTGTGTTTCACTTTCAACGGCCGAAGCCGAATATATTTCCGCGGCCTTTTATTGTACTCAATTGCTTTGGATGAAACAAACTTTAGCGGATTATAAATGCTCTTTTGAAAATGTTCCTATCTTTTGTGATAACATATCCGCTATAAATATTGCTCAAAATCCGGTTGATCATAACCGTACTAAACTTATTGAGATTCGACATCATTTTCTAAGGGATTGTGTTTCAAAATGAAAAATTGAGATATCTTTTGTTCCATCTTAAGATTAATTGGCGGATATCTTTACAAAACCGCTATCTTCCGAGACTTTTGCCTCAATACGAGCTCGGTTAGGCATAATGCATATTTAATGAGGTATATGTTTGCAATTTGCATGTTTTTAAAACTTATGGGTGAAAAATTGGAAATTTGGATAAAATTTCGGAAAAAACTTAGGAACGGGCTGCTTCAGGGACAAAATAGAGGGGGGTCGACCGGTCGGCCTCTACCTCGATCGGTCGCCCTTCCCTCTGATCGGTCGCCCAAGGTGAAAATTTTGATATAATCAGTTCTGTTCCAAACTTTGCCAATTTCATGCGATTTTCACTATTTTCGCACCCCTTTGTATTTTTCACACACAGTTCACTCAAAATGATTTCTTACTTATAAATTCTATATTGTTGAGTTTATGCAACTTATATTTCATCATTGTTATCCGACTTCTCCGATTAAATGGTAAGAATTCTTCTTTTTAATCCCAATTGGGTTGAACCCTTGAGAAAGTGCTTGTATCTTGATATTTTTGATGAAATTCGTATATTGATATGATGTATATGATGATTGGTGATGGATGATGTTGTATTATTGCATTTGATGATGAATTTTTTTGGCTTAAAAGAAATACAAAGACGTTATATATCTTTTGTTTTATTCGACGCACGCCAAGTGTTCGACAAAATATTTCTATGGAAAATTCATCATCTACATGATTCTCTTGATTTGAAAAGTCTAATAAGTTTATAGAGATCATGTTTTATCAATCAAATGAGCTTTTGCAAATCAAATGATCAACTTTTCCCTTTTATTTGGAATTTAAGCTTCAATGATAAAAATATTTGATAAAACGATTAAATTACGCACTTTGATATAATTGTATGATGTTTTTTATTGTGCTAACATTCTTTTTGATGATTCCAAAGGGGGAGAAACAGGAAAAACTCTCATATGCTCAAAGAAGCGAAAATAAGCTCGCAAGAAAAGCTATAAGCTAGGGCTCTTAATTGTCAAAAGCTGTGAATGATACTTAGTCTATATGATGTATCATGGACTTTTATGTTTGACTAATGTTGTCTTTGTGACAGGGGGAGCTTCTAAAGCTCATGAAATTCAAGCTTTTAGCTTGTAGTTGTTTGCTTCTACTTATTTTTGTTATGCATGTTGAAAGGGGGAGTTTGTGCAAAATGTTTTTGAAAAATCTTTGCTTCATTCCTTGTGCTATTACTTATGATAAATGTTGCTTGTAATGGTTTGACGTTTTTAGACCGGCAAAATTTGTTTTGTTTTAAAATCGATCTCCTAAAATTGTTTTGGTTTATAATCATCAAAAAGGGGGAGTTTGTTAGATAAATGTTTTTATCAAGATTTTGATGATTTTGTTTAAATGAATTTTTACACCAAAACAATGTCCCTAAATGTTGTCCAAATACTCCTAATTGATTTAAAATGTTTTTACTAATTTTTTGGAGTATTTCTTGAAGTTTATTTTTGACAAAAATCGGACAACACTTCTGTTTTGAGGTCAACCGGTCGCCCTAGAGGGCATCCCGTACCTGAAAGACAAAACTTGAAACATAAACATAGCTGGGGACAAAAACAGGCAGGTCGACCGGTGCCTGGGCGATGGCCTGTTTACAAAACTTCTTCTATATTGAAAAATAAAGAGGGCAACCGGTCCAACAGGGGGTCGACCGGTCGGACCCCCCCGTCGACCGGTCCCCCTGTGTAAAATAGTGCGATCTATTTTCAAATTTCTATCTCTACGCAACCGGTCGACCTATGTTTTTGACAGCAAAATTCAAACCGTTGGACAGCCATTATCTGCAAGATTTACTTTAATATTTTTTGTACAATATTTCTACATCTTGTGATCTACTTTTTGTGGAAAAAAGTGGAGATAGAGGAGCCTATGTTGGAGATCCAATCTTGAAGACTCTCTTATAAATAGAGGAAGACTTGAAGCAAACAACACACAACAACACAAGCAAATAATACAACAAGAAAATCAGCAAATTTCTCTAAGTCTTCTTTTTCAAAATTCTTGTTGTAATAGCCTAAGTCTTTCACTTGCACAATCTTGAGGTCTAGGCTTTTTATTCTTGATTACACTTGCACTCAAAGTTTGTATACTTCATTTATTGAGTTGTAATCTTGAATTTGTCTATCATCCAAAACAAGATATCCTTGTTAGTGTTCTTGTGGTAAGAACACACTTGGGTGATATTAGGTGTTGAAGAGTGTGGTACTCTTCATAGGTGTTGAAGGAAGATTGAGGTAATCGCCTTGAAGGTGTTGTAAGAAGATTGTGGTAATCTTCAAAGGTGGTGTTGTATTAATTGTGGCAATTAATAAAATCTTTTTGTCTTTTTGAAATCCATCCCGGAAATACTAGGGTGGTAGAGGATTAGGCCCTAGGTGGGTTGAACCTCTATAAATCGACGAGTGTTGTTTATTTTCCGCACTAACATTCTTGTCATTTATTTGTTCATTCGAAAAAGAGGGCGATTTGCGAAAAATTGGCATAACCTATTCACCCCCCTCTAGATTATCGTAGTCACTTGGACTAACACTTACCTTGTAGTGATCCATTGATACAAATAGAATATGAAGCAGTTGAGACACATTCTATGATCCAAGAAATAAAAAGAGGAGGGAAGCCCAGACCAAACAAAACTTGTTCTAGAAAAGGCCAGGAAATGGTATCATAGGCCTTCTTTAAATCAACTTTAATAGCACATCTTGGGGAGATTATTTTTCTAGAAAAATTCCTTATAATTTCTTGTGCTAAGAAAATATTATCAGTGATATTTCTACCACTTAAAAAAACAGATTGGGCAGGATCTATAAGATTAGACACAACAGATTCCAGTTTGGATGCAAGAATCTTAGTGATAATTTTATAGATCACATTGCAACAAGCAATAGGCCTATTGTCAGCCACAATTGGAGAATGATATGTTTTGGGAATAAGAGCAATAGAAGTTTGATTGATTTGTCTAAGTAATTTTGAAGAAGAAAAAACTCAGACACAACATCAATCACATCACTACCTACAACATCCCAAGCTTTTTTGAAAAAACCAGATGAGTAAACATCAGCCCAGGGGACCTCTCATCTTCAATATTAAAAAGAGCCAACTTAATACCAGTAGGTGATATAGGGGTCAGGAGGGAGCTTTTAGCACCAGAGCTCAAATAGGGTCCAGACTGAAGGATGGTTAAGTCCACAACACAGAGAACTAGTGCCAAACAAACTTTTAAAATAGTTCACAAAAGCATCAGAAAGTTCTGCAAAGAAAGAGGTTTGAGAACCATCTTCAAGCAAAACAGAGTTCATTTGTTTCCTTAAGGAGTTTCTTTTGACTATGCTATGAAAAATTTTGGTATTTCTGTCACTTTTATTCAAAAATTCACATTTGGCTTTTTGAGAAAAAAAAGATCTTTCAGCTTTGGCCAAGAAATTTTCTTTGGATTTGAGTTCTTTAACAGAATCAAGAAGAGAAACATTAAGAGGATCAACTTGCAACTTTTCTTGGTTGCTTTTAAGGGCAGTTTTAACTTGTTTAACTCTAGAAGAGATATGACTGAAATGGTGGTTATTCAGTTCTTTAAGAGAAGGTTTAAGGGATTTTAGCTTTTTACAAAGAACGAATTGGGATTTCCCATAAAGAAAGATTCCAAGATATTTGCACAATATGGAGAAATTCAGGGTGCAATGACCACATGTTAAAAAATTTAAAGGGTTTAGAGAGAACTAGGTTCTCGAGATCCGAGAGAATAGTAATACATAATTCTAGCCTAGAATGCCTAGGCAACAAAAAGAGAATGAATAGGAAGAGAAGACTAGAGAGGTATAGTAAGAAGAATAATAATTTTCCAGTTCGAGAATAGGGAGCAACTAGGAGACAACATCCAAGTTAGCAACTTTCAAAGTAATTCGGTAAAAGAATCTTGCTCAAAAAAAGAGACCACAATAGGAGAGTGGTCAGAAACATTCCCAGGAACTGGGATGTCATGTGAGCACCTCCAATTAGAATTGGTCCAAGCTGAATTAATTAAGGCTCTTTCAAGCCTACACCAAATAGTACTATTGATCCAAGTGAAAAATCATCATGTAGAATGCACTTCACTCAGACCAAGATAAGCACAAGTATCATGAAATTCTTCCACAAACTTACTAGTAAATGGTTCCCCATTAAGGTTTCCATCAGGGGACTTAATGCTGTTAAAATCACCAAGTAATAACCAGGGAGAAGAAATATTTTCACCTAAATTATTTTATTCCATAGTAACCTCATTTCACCAACAGTATTGAGACCATAGATGAAAGAAGTAATTACGGAAGTTTGAGAAATCTTGCATTTTAAAAGGTAATGAATCATTTGGGGATCAAAATCCAAAACTTGAAGATCAACAGTGCAAGGGTTCCAATGAACCAAAATTCTATGATTTTTAAAAAGATGAAAGTTATTCACTGCAGACCAACCAGGAATTTATTTTTAACAATAAAATCACAGAGGTTAGATTGAGAAACAATTTCAGTTTCAAGCTTAGTTTCTAAAATACAAAGAACATCAACTTTTTTTTTTTTTTAATAAAAGAAATAATGCTTTTCTCGTTTGATGGGTTCTTGAAACCCCTTACATTCCAAGAAACAACTATCATTTTGAACCAAGTCTTTTTCTTGGGTTATTACCGTGAAGAAGATCCGGGAGCAAAGATTTTTACCATTACCCGTGAGAAACATTTTTACCACCAAAGACTAGCCGAGATGAGGAGTTACCCGAGCCGAAAGATGTTTACCTCCAACTTCAGGTTTACCTTTATCTCAGAATAAAGAGAAGAAGATTCATGGTTAGAGTCTTCTTTTTGTTCTTTTTTTCTCTCTCTTTTTAGCACTTTTGGAGAGTGCGGGGAGAGAACCGAAACATCATATTGGGAGGTTTGAACAGATTAGGGAGAGGAGATGAGGGACCATGGGGCAACTCCATCTCATTATCCAAAATCTTATCATTAGAGGTTGTGAGACCAGGGGTAAGATCTAGCACATTAAAAATTTTAGTGATATCAATTGAAGATTGGATCACCGAGATTCCCCCACGTAAATAATGGTTGGGTCATTCACAACCAACTCTTGATTATTCTCAAGGAAAGTGTTATTTACCTCATGAACAACAGAAGAAGAGGATACAGGTGGAGGATCCTTACCCACAACCACAGGGGGGTTAAGGGGTTAGGTTTTAGTACTTGTATCATCATCCTTCTATGTTTAGTTATTCTCATAGTTAAAAGAGGGATCAAAAATGGTTGTTTCAACAATGTTCTTCCCTTTATCTTTTGTGGTGGGATTTTTAACAACAACCTTTGAAGGGGTTGATATTTTCCCAGCATAGTCATCAGAATAATGCCCAAAATTTTTGCATTTTTCACAAAATTGGGGTATGAAATCATACTCAACTTCTTGTTCAAAAGGTTTACCATTCGGCAATCTAATGGAAACAGTTTTAAGGGGTTCTTTAGGAGGGTCAATATCAATCAAAATTCTGGCAAAAACAGTCCTTGTTTTCTCAAATGTAGGTCTATCACTACAAATAGGAGTTCCAATTTTGTGACAAAATCTACTGAAAGTTGCAGGGTGCCAACATGGCCAGGGTAGAAAAGGAAATTTTACCCAAATGGGTATAGTTGAGAAATTAGCTCTCCTTGGATGGTTTTCAAAATAAAAAATTTTAAGTAAAAGGGGTCTCCCAAGACAGTGGGATGGACACCCTTGTAAAAAAATTTCCATATCTGTCAGTTTGTCAAACTGAAAGATAACACAACCATTGACATAGGGAATGACTTCACAAACAACACTCCAAAAATTAACTAATTTTTTAATGTTGATCATACCAGGCCACTTCCCAGCAAAGCAACCAAATAAACAATAGCCCCATTCATTAGGCACATCACACAGTTCAGCTTCATCAAGTTCAATAACATCAGAATCATAAGGATCACAAAGCAGGGGATTAATTTTTCGTTCATCACATTGTTTAATAGTGACAAGATCAGTAAATGGTTTCCTCTTAAATTTACCTGGGATATTAGGGTTGGCTACCTGAAACCAGGGTCATTTAGGAGGGATATTACCGTTAGGGCTCGAATCTTCATCAGATCCGGAGTTACCAAGTTTGGAACTAGTGTTATCTCCACTAGGGTCATGGAGCAAGGTATCCTCATCAGGTAGGTTGTCGGAGCCTGAATAGGAAATAGATATTAGGTCATCTCTTGACTGTTGAGTAGAAGAAGAATATGTTTCACTCAAGGTCTCTGAATCCATAGGATCCAAGGATCGAGAGTTGGATTCAGAAAAAATTGGGTTAGGGGATTCAAAATAAATATGTTTAGAACCCCCTTTCGATTGAGCACGAGATGACTGAGGATGTTTCGCCATGAGGAGGAAGGGTCAAAGAAAATCCTACACCAGTAGTAGAAAGGCCACCAGCAACCAAATTCACAACCACCAACATGGACGATATTTAGGGTTGAAGATCCAAAACCCATTCGCTATCTCACAAAATGTACACAGTCCAAGCACCAGAAAGAGGGTCCAAGGAGATCCACATATTCAGCAAGTAAACCCACAAGGAGTCTTCTGAAACCTCAAAGGAAATGACTCCAGAGAGATAAACGAGAAAATCCTAGAATACACGCTCCAAGATATGACTCCAAGAGTACGAAGGAGTAAATCAGAGTAGGATCAATTTGAGCAAGAAAACCAAAAAACCTTCGGCGAGAAATCTCACAAAGGTTAGAGAAATCTCAAAAACATTCGGTGAATATAAAGATAGGGGTGGAGAAAGAGATTTCGAGCAGGAAAAAGGGTTCCGATGAGGCTACGGCGCAGGAAAGGGCAGAACCCTAGCGGCGCAGAGAGAAGAGAACTCTCAGAAGAAACCCTAATTTTTTGAAAGCTCTGGAGAAATGATCGTAAACACAAGATTACCCAGCAATAAGTTAAGAAATGTGATTAAGTGATTAAACAATCAATGAACAGTAATCGGATGTTAAGGATTGATTATTAGAAATAGTGAAAAGTGAGGCTTCTCTAGAGAGAAATCTTTAGAGAGAGAAAAAACTCAAACCACGCTACTCCCCCCACCTTTTAAGGTATTTATAAGATGACTTATGATTTTTCCACAATTCATAAGGTGTCTTATTTTTTCCTTTAAGTGAGATTTTATTTAAAATGTAGTTTGCTGTTAAAACAACTTCTCCCCATATGTTCTGAGGTAGCCCAGAACTAATCAACATGGCATTCATCATTTCTTTTAAAGTTTGGTTTTTGCGTTCAACAATACCATTAGATTGTGGTGAATATGGAGCAGTAGTTTGATGAATTATTCCCCACTGGTTACATAATTCTTCAAAAGGTGCAACATATTCTCCATCTCTATCGTTCCGAATTATTTTAATTTGGCTGCCAAGTTGATTTTCAACTTCAATTTTCTAATTTTTGAAGGCTTCCAAAGCTTCATCTCTGCTTCTTAGTAAATATGAGTAGCAAATCCTAGTGCAATCATCAATAAAAGTGATGAAACATTTTTTACCACCTCTAGTTTGCACAATTTTTAGATCACATACATCAGTATGTATCAATTCTAGAGGTATTGTATTTCTTTCCACAGAATGAAAAGGTAATTTATATTTTAGCTTCAATACAGATTTCACATCTCTTTTGAGAATCAATTTTTGAAGTTGGAAGTAATTCTAAATTCATTAATCTTTTTATAGCATTTAGATTAACATGCCCTAATCTAACATGCCACAAATCAGAATACTCAAGCATATAAAATAGAAGTAGGCTTAATATTATTGCTGCTTGAATCAGTTACATATTGAACTACCATTACATTCATTTTGAACAGTCCATTATACAAATAACCTTTTCCTAGGAACTGTCCAAACTTAGTCATAAATAAATTTTTCAGACTCAAACATTAGTCTGAAACCATGGTTTACAAGAAGAGATCCTGACACTAGATTCTTCCGGATTTCTGGGACATGTAGAACATTCTTCAAAAGCAACTCTTTTCAAGAAGTGCGCTTTAGTACCACGTTGCCAAAACCTGCAACATCAGAAAAGGAAGAATTACCCATATTAAGTTTTCTACCTGTACAATGGTTGTAGGTAGAGAATGTGTCCTTGTCATAACAGACATGTCGAGTGGCTCCCGTGTCAATGTACCACTCTCTTGGATTATCCACAAGGTTTGCCTCAAAAACCATTGCACATAGATTCATTTCAGTCAGCTCTTGGATCACACCACTATGCTCAACCACATTAGCATTAGGCTATCTTCTTTTTGGTTTTTTAGGAAGCCGACAATCCTTAGCCATGTGGTTGGGATTACCACAATTGTGACAATTTCCTGTAAATGGCCTTTTGTTTACAGGCTTCTTTCCCTTGTAGTTATTGTCACGTTTTCTTTTGTTGTTGGTAGAACTGCCATGTTCTAACAAATTAGCCTTTGTATCAACATCATCTTTCTCAAACCTTGAATCTAATTTGCGATTACCTTCCTCAATTTGTAAACGCATAATTAGTTCTTCAAGATTTATTTCTTTTCGCATGTGCTTCAAATAATTTTTGAAGTCCTTCCAACCAGGCGGCAATTTTTAAATCATGCACACCATATGGAAAGCTTCATCCAATTGCATTCCTTCAGCACGAATATCGTGCATAATTAACTGTAATTCTTGAACTTGATCCATGGCAGTTCTAGAATCCACCATCTTGAAATCTAGAAACTTGCCAACCACGAACTTCTTGGCAACAGCGTCCTCAATTCAATACTTCTTTTCCAAAGAATCCCAGAGTTCTTTAGAAGTTTTCATTTCACTATACACATTGTATAGCGAATCAGACAGTCCATTTCGGACGTAATTGGGACACAGAAAGTCACAATGTCCCCAAGTATCAAAAGTAGCACGTTTTTCATTGTTGGTCTCATTTTCTTCCACCACTGGTGGATCCTCCTTCAGAAACTTGGCCAGACTCACGTAGTCAGGTAGAAAAACATCTTAGATTGCCATCTCTTGAAGTCAGTACCAGAAAACTTTTCTGGCTTCTCAACAGCAAGAGCAGTCGGAATGTTAACCCTTGAAGTAGACACCATTGTTTACAGAAAAGTGATTGTTTATCTTGCATTGTTGAAAAATCGAAGTTTTTATTTCTGTAAACTGGAGAGTACAAGAGCTATTAAAATGAAACATAAAGAAAATTGCAGAAAAAGCTAAGGCGAGTAGAACTCTATTGCAAGATAAACACGTCCCGTATAGTGCTGACAAAACAAACGTGTTATCCCCAAAGATACAACAGTTACGTCCTAGAAATAGTAGCACTGCAAATTTCAAGGCTCATATCGAACTGAAATGTGAAAACTGAGAATACACTTATGCAAAGACTGAAAATAAAATAAGAAAGATTAATCTGAACAGCAACAATGCATCCTATATATATGACTTCCAACCAGGTAAGGGGCCTTTTTACTGCATGGCAGTAACTTCGGAGATAATGGGTTGAAACCTTCGGTAGTGGGCACTCTTCAATTGTCACTATGTTGTAACCTCCAAGTAGTGGGTAGACCACTAAGATAGTGGAGTATGTTTCATCTTAAAAGTCATAGCTTTCTCCCCTAAAAAAAAAGCTATAGCTTTCATTTTAAAAGTCAAGATTTTTTTCAAACTTTTTAAGTTGCTGCACTTATTTGTTTTTATTCTTCCATAAATAAAAAACAAATATTTTCTCAAAACTAGGCCCAGTCCACACGGGACATGGGCTCGGCCTTTGGCCCCGAGTTGAGCGCACGCATGGCCGGGCCTTGCCCACCACATCTCACATATGTATAGTTATTTCATCTTGCACACTCTTGCAGACTCACTTATTGATATATTGAATAAAATTAGTATTTTATTCCTATGTGGGATGAGTGTCTATTCACCTTCCCATCATCCATTATCCCATTTCCAAGTGACTACTTTGTGTATTTTATTTCTCACTCACCACAAATTGGTTTTGAGAAGTTAAATATACTATATTCATCTACTCGAAACGTAGATTATCATTTTAATATTCATTTCCTCCAGAATTAAATAACTAGTCACCTAAAAATTGGTCAAAGTTAGGTCATCAATTAATATTTTTTAAAACCAATTTCCAACAGGTACGACATATATATACATATAAATTATATATTTTTTATATTATTGAAAATACAAACGTATTAAGTATAATTAAAAAAATAAAATTTCAAGTTTAAAAAACTAAAATTTCATAAGTACTCAAATATGAATTGTGATAACTCACATAGACACAAAAAAAATGTTGAAAAAATGAGCAATAGAATAAATTATATATATTTTCATGTGTAGATATATCAATGGAGTATCCATGAATTATCGGATAAAGTATTGTATCGTGTTAGAGTTGACTTATTTGGTCAAAACTCTAATAATTTAGTGCTAGTTTGGGAGCACTTATGGAAAAATCCATTTAGAAAATGGACTTCTCTGGAATGGACTTTTCAAAAAGCTTCCCATTCTCACTTCTCTAGAATGGACTTTTTGGAGGTATGACTTATCCAAAAGTCCATTCTAAATTAAACACCAAACATGAATTATTATTGAAATGGACTTTTAGATCCAAAAGTGCTCCCAAACAAGCACTTAATATTGCTTATATCTTATTATTTTGCCTATTTCTGGAATAAAATGTACAAATAATTTTGCAGGCCCATTTCGTTGGAGTGGAGATAAAGATCAGTCAGTTTTGGGAGTTGAGAGATAGTAGGAATTGAGTCCTACTTTAAAGGAACCACCATCCCTCAATCTCCCCACTAACCCTTTTACTTGGAAGTTGTTTGCATGATTTTTTGTAGGGATATGGTTGATCTATAAAGAGGAAAGGAGTTGCACATTTTTCAGGGTAGATTCACGAGAGAAAAATACAGAAATTAAAGAGAGTCCATCATTTTATACAAGAAGTGAGAGGAAGGTGCCTAGTGTGTTTGGTGGTGTTAGTATCACTTTTTGCAACACCTTCCTTCAGCGTTTTTCTTCTATGTGTTTAAGTGTTTCTTGCTTTCTGTCCAATGTTGAACCGGAAAATGTGAATGGAGTCTTTAAGGATAAATGTTGGATCAGTAACATGCATGAACTGTACAAATATAATGATATTGAATATGTCGATGTCGGTTCTTTGTGTTCTCAACCTTTGTGGATGCGTCAATTGCTTGATGATAATGGTACTTCTAGTGATATTCTGACCATGTATCGTGACTACCTAAGTGATATAAATATCTCTAGAAATCCGGTGCAACACTCCCGAACTAAACACATTGACATTCAGTAACATTTTATTTGGGATTTGGTGGAAAAAAGCTTAATTCGCATTGATCATGTTGCCACTGAAAATCAGATAGCTAACATTCTCTAAATTGTTGGATTTTGAGAGATTTTCCAGTCTTCGGAAATCTCTTGGACTGTGTGTGCTGAAAAAGTAAAGTGTTGTCTGAGGTGTGACGACACTTGTCACAACACCTATTCATTTTTTTTTTCTTTCTATTTTTAGGCTTTTAGCATATAATATCTTCAGGGTTTTCAAATTGGGTGTGCCATCTGTGAAACCTTTTCAGTTGGATTTGTGTTATTTTTGTGGCCAAAAATCGGATTGAATATACTACAAGTACTTGCACATTTTCTTCCTTATATTTGTACATACTTTAGCTCCTCTGTTTTGAAGTTTGTTACAAAGTAGTTGAGGGATCTTTCATCTCTTGCATGATCATGCCCCATGCGAAAATTGTAATTTTTATCAAACATGAGCTTGGCTCCGCTGATTATAGTCATTAAAGTAGTTGAGGAATCTTTCACAATTTTGAGATCACGTTCCATGTGAAACAATACATTAATTAAGAGCTTTTATGTACTTGTCAAAAAAAAAGGGCGAAAAATACACAAAAATTTGTATATTGAAAAAAAAGTGAAGAGAAAAATACACAAAAAATGTGTATATATTGGTTCAGATTGGTTGAATTTGTGCAAGGAAAAATCATAAAAAGATCTGAGTATGGCCATGAAAAATATTTTTTGATGAAAACTGAGAAGTGTTTAGCCAGATGTGGCCAACACTTTCTATGAACACCTTGTGGTATTTTTTCAGCTTTTGTGTGCTTGTCTGGATTTTTTTCATTTCGAGTTTTTTTTTTCTTCTTTTTTAGGCATATTTAGGATGTATGTGTAGTGGAAATGTTCCTACACTGATTTTCAGAGGGAAATTGTGGCGGTTTATTTTTCTTTCATTTTCCTATTTTTTAGATGCTTAATGTTAGTGGGTTGAATTGATGGGGAGTTAAGAATCTGGAATCATGGGATATTGTTGCTTTATTGGGTAGTTATTTCTGGTCTGTATATGATTTTCAATACCATGATTTATTTGAGGTTTGGAACATCAAATTTTTTATTCAATTTTTGACCTCTCTCATATATTCAGCCACATTCTTTTAAAATAGAATAGGAATAAATGTTGCATTGTTTTTGTCCTTCTTAAAGAGAACCCAGAAAACACTTCATCCTCTCACACTCAAAAACTGTCTGCCAAAAAACCTCAAGTCCTTTTTTATTATTCTCCTCTTTATCTTATAGAGCTTCTGTTCGACGTTAGATTTCTGACTAAAAAGGGGGAGAAAAACCGTGTGGCACAAAAACCATTTGGTAAGATCAAGTTGAGGCTGAAGGTAGAACTGATTGTGAAAAAGAAAAATAAACTGCAAATGCAGTACATGTGGTGATGTCGCCAGTGTTGGCAACACTGGAGGTAACAACACATGGCCGTTGATTTGAGTGAAAGGGATGTTTGTGATATTTGTGGATGTTTGGATGTGTTTGTGGATATTTTCCCCGTGTTGTTTATTCTCCATGATACCTGGTCGTGTAATTTTTTTGTGGATGTTGCATGTGGTTATTTGATTAGATATTTAGGGGGAGTTAATATGTATAAATAGTCTTGTTTTTCTTTTTGTGTTCTTTTTGCATGGTTTGTTTTTCTTGTGTATGTTTGAGTCTGGTTGTTGTTGTGTGGCACAAAAACCATTTGGTAAGATCAAGTTGAAGTCAAGGTAGAACTAATTGTGAAAAAGAAAAAATAGACGCAAATGCGAAAGATAGGTGGTGATGCCGCCAGTGTTGGCAACACTGGAGGCAACACATGGCCGTTGATTTGAGTGAAATGGATGTTTGTGATATTTGTGGATGTTTAGATGTGTTTGTGGATATTTTCCTTGTGTTGTTAATTCTCCATGATACCTGGTCATGTAATTTTTGTGGATGTTGCATGTGGTTATTTGATTAGGTATTTAGGGGGAGTTCATATGTGTAAATAGTCTTGTTTTTCTTTTGGTGTTCTTTTTGCATGGTTTGTTTTTCTCGTGTCTGTTTGAGTCTGGTTGTTTTTGGATATTTTGTGTCTTGAGTTTTTCTTCAGGTTTTGTTTAGAAATTGCAAAAAGGGGGAGATTGTTAGAGTCGACTTATTTTGTCAAAACTCTAATAATTTAATATTGTTTATATCTTATTATTTTGCCTATTTCTGGAACAAAATGTACAAATAATTTTGCGGGCTCATTTCGCTGGAGTGGAGACAAAGATCAGTCAGTTTTGGGAGTTGAAAGATAGTAGGAATTGAGTCTTACTTTAAACGAACCACCATCCCTTAATCTCCACACTAACCCCTTTACTTGGAAGTTGTTTGCATGATCTTTTTGTAGGGATATGATTGATCTATAAAGAGGAAAGGAGTTGTACGTTTTCTAGGGTGGATTCACGAGAGAAAAATACGAAATTAAAGAGAGTCCATCATTTTATACAAGAAGTGAGAGGAAGGTGCCTAGTGTGTTTGGTAGTGTTAGTATCACCTTTTGCAACACCTTCCTTCAGCGTTTTTCTTCTTGTTCATAATTTTGAGAGACAAGTTGTTCCTAGGTTAGGTTAAGTTGTTCTCTTACTTTTACTGATTCAAGAGATAAGAATTTGAGTTTTCACAAAAATAGTCCAAGTTTATACAAGAAGTGAGAGAGAGGTGCCTAGTGTATTTGCTGGTGTTAGTATTAATTTTTACAACACCTCTAAAGAGTTTGCTTCTTCTTGTTTGTTTGAGAGATGATTTGTAATCTAGGTTAAGTTGAAGTTGTTCTCTCCATTTTACGGTAGAAGGTTGAGTTGAAAGATCAAGTACAATAGGGAAGTCTTTGTCTTGTTCTTTATTTTGTGTAATCAACATTCTACTTCTAAGTTTTTGCCTTAGTGGCGTTGCACAAGTATTTTTATACTTGTGCAAATTTTACATATCATGTGTTCGTTCTTATTATTATGCTTTGTTTATTTTTGATATTGGTAAAATAAACAAACTATTTGAAAAACACTATTTCCGCTAGGTGACACCTCAAGTGTTGCCAACACTCTGCACAACATTCACTGCAAACTTAAAAGAATTCACCCCTTGAATTCTAACATATCGGATACTATCCCAGACGCAGCATGCGACATCCTCATAAAAGTGTCATTGCTTCCTAGGATAGTACTTTTAAAAAATTGCTAAAAAATAACAACCTCAACATGTGTCGAGCAATGGAAGATTTTTACAAGTAAATTTGTAAATTATAAAAACTTTAAAATCTTAGTTTTTGAAATAAAATATAAAATCATATAAAGTTTTAAAAAATAAATCTTATAAAAGACATACATATATATAAGCTTGGCAAACAGTTGCTACAAATAGACATGCATATTACAGTTTCAATTTATAATCCATACTTCAAACTTGTGGGCTATTGAATATTCTTTTTTTTTTGGAGGATTTGTGGATTTTTTAAAATATTAAATTAATCACAATGATTAATTGATTAAATAGATTTATCAAATAATTAATTATTAAAAGTTGTACACCACTTATATGAGGATTGTGAGAGATACTAGAGGAGCAAGAGAGTGAGGCATACACTAGTTCTAGTTAGTGTCTGGAGAAGAATGATACAAGAAAGTGGATGTGGTAGTACTTTGCAATTTTTTTTATAAATATAAATAAAGTGGTATAAAGTTATAGTGGATCCATAAAAAAATAGTTTTTTTTTCCTTCTAAGAATGGGTCCATAAAAAATAGTTAAATAAATATTTTAATGGCAAATGAGGTACTGAATAATGGGATATTAAAATTGTGATGTGGTACGTGAGATCCATTTAATATTCCCTACAATGTCGTACAAAAACCGGGAGGCATACACCATTGTAGATTTCTAAGGGGTCATACAAAAACTCGGAGGCAAAACAAGAGAGTCCATTTCTTCTCTAGAATTAATCCATATTGGATTATCTTAACTAAATTGATTAATTAATCCGAGCAAAAGCAATTCAAATATTAAATTAAATCAATTAATTGATACATTAATTAAATGGACCTCATTGAATAGTTAGGAAGCACTGAAATTAAATGCTCAAAAAAGGAAGCTCTAAAATGAATAAATTAATTGAAGCAATTATTTAAACGAATCAAATTAATTCTAATTAATTCGTGATATGAAATTAATCATACTAATTAAATTAGACCTAATGACATTGAAAGCCAATTAGCGTGACTTTCTTTAGTACAATGGGGATAGTAAGAAAGGAGCACACACTCATATAAGATTGAACCGGGTAAATAATCCTAACAGTACAAGCTTTACCACTCATATAAAAGATGTATTTATAGATTTTATTTACATGAAGTGTATTAAGCTCTTTGTTCATTAGGCTAAAATTAATATCTTTTAAATATAACTAAAATATTTCATTCACTACTAAAAATACCAAATTATCACTAATCATTTCCTTACAAAAATTTAAGGCCATATAATGTTTTGTTTAAGTGTCATTTTCTATTTTCCGACTATTCCCAAAAATAAGTTTATGTTTGTTTAGATAAGTTTTTTGTGAAAATGAAGTCACTTCAATTTTTACTTCTTCATAGAAATCGAATTTTGGAAATACAACCAAATATATTTTCACCACAATCACGCAGTTAAAACACATTTTTTTAGTACATATGCGAGATGATGTTGATGGAAAAGAATGGCAGAAGGAACGAAGATCTCCTGGTTGCAAATTGAGTCGAAAGAGATTCTCTAAAGTGGCTACAAATCATTTAAAGCAACACCAAATCAAGAGTTGAGTGCGAGGAGGGATACGGAGTTTCCATATTTTTTTCCAAAGTATCGTTATACCCGAGCTTGACGAAAAATGGGCAGCTGGGATGAATTGGAATTAAGGGGACTCTATGAGAGCGTGATAAGCTTAACGAACTGTGAATTTGCCACCTTTTGTGTAGTGCCAACACCGTAAATCTGGAGATTGGTAGGAATTCAAAATGATAGAGATAATGGCTTCAGTCTTATTTTCAGAGAAAGGGGTTGAATGATATCTGAGTTCCAGGACCCTATTTCGTTGTCATGGGCAGGATTCTGGGCGCAAGCTATGGATCAAAAAATCCGAATTACTTGAAACCCAAAGATCGCTCCAAATTTTTGTGGTGTTACTAGAACGAATGAGTTTTGCGGCAACCAAGTTTTAGGTACTTCAAACAATCAAACATAAAGGACGATGCCCAATATAAGAATTCCAAAGTGTGGAGTGTGGAAAATATTTTGCCTTGAAAATTCTAGCCATAAGTGAGGAAAGAGATGTAAGTATTCACCACATTTGTTTGCAAAGACGGACAATACTGAAATCTCTATTAAATGCCGGAACCCCAGACCACCCGAGTTCTTATGAGTGCATAACTTATTCCAATTTCGCCAAGGAAGAGCTCGTTTCTCTGGGTCGCCACTCCAAAAATAAGCAGCGGACATGGATTGAATTTTTCAATTATGTTATCCGACAATTTATAAAAAGACATGGCAAGGGCGAGAATAGCTTGGATAACCAATTGAATCAAAAGAATATGTCCAGCTTGTGATAATCTTTTTTCCTTCCATCCCTGCAGTCGGGCCCAAGTTCTATCCAATATAGAAAAGAAATTTGTTGCTTACTAACTCCAATAACGGATGGGAGCCCCAAATATCTACCATGTCTAGTGACTTCAGGGATATTCAGAATATGACAAATTTAGGGTCGATTGTTCTGTCCGTGTTTGGGCTGAAAAGAACATCCGATTTTTCAAGATTTATTCGCTGTTCGGAAGCGCGTTCACAAAGCTAGATTGCAAATTTTAGGGTTTCAGCTTCCTGGATGGTGGCTTGACCAAATAAGAGTGTGTCATCGGCGAAAAAAAAGATGTGAGACTGTTGGTGCATGCTTTGTGATTGTAATGACATGGAGATTGCCCGAAGTTTGGAGATCCTGCAAGATTTGTGAAAAAACTTCCGAGCATAGGATAAAAAGATAGGGTGAGAGGGGTTCACCTTGACAAATCCCTCGGTTGTAAATTACCAAACTAGTAGTCATTGAGAAGGAAAGAGAAAGAAGGGGAAGTGATGCATGTCTTAATAAGTGCAATGAATGGGTCTGGGATAAAGATGGCAATGGGGCGGGTTAAAACATGACCCCGCATCAAACCCGCCTCACACGGGACAAGTTTGTACCTGATTGAGCGGGTCCTAGGATGAGTCTCGGGTAGGAACTCTAAAACCTACCCGGACCCACCCCGCTAATTAAGTTTTTCATAAATTATTTTTTTATTTGTCCCCCAAATCATATTGCAGTCAGATGGAATATTTCAACACATGACTTTCTTTTTCTCTCTCGTACTCACTCTTTGTGCTCTTTTGTCTTTCTTCCCCGCTTCACTCTGGTGGTCCGCCTTTCTCATGTCCAGTCCGACCATCAAGTGCAAGAGAAGCCCACGGAATCTGCTTCAAGCTTTTCTGTTATTGAGTCACTTATGCTTTAAATTAATGTTTAGGCCATGTAGTTGACAGTTGACTACTTTAACATGTTGTAATCTTGTGAAAATGTTTATAATTGTACTTGTTTATATTTTTTACTAGTAATTCTCACTTTCAAATTAGGCCCAACACTAATATTGGATTTGCTTTTGAAATTTGTGCACAAATACATTCAGTAAATTACATAGAAGTGAAGCAAAATAATCGTAGAATAATGAAGGCCTAGTGTTGGCGGGTCAAGTGGGTTTAGACCCACCCTGACAGGTTTTAAAGCGGGGCGGGGCAGGATAGGTCTTAAAGCGGGGCGCGACAGGTCTCGAGTCCTATTTTTTTCTTGGCGGGGATGGTCTTGGGTTTTCCAAACCCGCCCTAAACCCACCCCGTTGCCATCTCTAGTTTGGGAAGCCAAGAGCAGATAAAACTCGAAGGATAAAGACCATTCTACTCTATCAAAAGTTTTGCTCATATCAAGCTTGACAGACATATGACATATGTTACCTTGCTTACGTAATTTCACAGAGTGATGAATTTCATAAGCAACAAGAATGTTGTCTGTAATGAGTCGAGCCGGGACAAATGCTGATTGTGATTCAAAGCAGAGGGTAGGAAGGATTGTTCGGATGCAGAGGGAAAGAGCTTTCAGATTAATCTTATATACGACATTACATAAGCTTATAGGGCAAAACTGGGAAACCATCTCAGGGGTACAAATTTTAGGGATAAAGACGATATGTGTGTAGCTGTAAGAGTGAAGGAAAGAAGTATGCTTTAAAACATTAAGCACTAAATCCAACACATATTTTTTAACAATAAGCCAAATTTTTTGAAAGAAAGCTAGGCTCATAACGTCTGGTCCTGGAGATTTAAATGGATGCATGTGCTTGAGAGATCGGGTGACCTCAGTTTCGATGTAGGGTTGCATCAATGACAAAGCCATCACATCTATTACCAAGTGTCTAATACATCCCACAGCTTGAGCGACATCATCATTTGGTGGCAAAGACGAGGAGTTAGAGAAATAGTTCCCAATAATCCGTTCAATCTGTTGGCCATCAACTGTAAAACACCACTTTCATTGTGGAGTGCCATGAACATATTAGTTTCCTTCTGTGCAGTGCCAACGACGTGGAAATTTTTTGTATTTTTGTTGCCTTCTTTGAACCAATGTTTCGCTCGTTGCTTCCATTTTAAATCGTGTAGTGTCAAGAGAGCTGTCAACTTCAGATTGAGGTCCAAAAGTTTTTGTTTTATCTCGACTGTGGGGACACTATTTTGTAGTTTTTAAATCTAATTCTTCAAGTTTTCTATATGTTCAGTGAGGTTTCCTAGGTTCATCTTATGCCAATGGAGAAGACCAATCCAACAACTCTTGATTTTATCTGCTACATCCCCAAAATCTGAATTCCAATGTTCCATGATAATTTTCTCGCAGTCCTTGGAGCACGCACCCACATGGCTTCTAAGCGGAACAATTTCTTTCTATTTCTGGAGTCCAAACGAGAAGAGTTGTGTTGAGAGAATTAAATGGATAGGTAGGCATGGCCCGAGGAGAACGAATATATGTTGCCCACCCGTGAGATTAGAAAGATATCTATAAGGAGGTTGTTACATACACTGCGATCTAGCCAGACTCGTTGCGTGAGAGGGTGTATGGGGAGTCTACTTCATGTGAAACAATTTCCATCGAAATCCATATCTTGGAGATCACAATCAAAAATGGCGTCGCAAAAAGCTGTGATTCGCCATGATGCACAACAGCTTCTTCCTTCAAATTTGATTTGCTCAAGGACCTTGTTAAAATCCCCAAAGCAAATCCATGGTGAAGGTGGATTAGATTTGAGAGATTTGAAGAAATCCCAAAAATGTTGTCTCAATGATACATCGGGTTGACCATAAATACCCGTAGCCTAAATAAGTTGTGAGTTCCATTTAATGTCAACATCAATGAATTTGTCGCAATAAGAATGCAAAGAGACGGAATGCGATTTTTTTGTAGAGAAGTGCAAGTCATTTGTATCTTCCGAGTGATGGTGATGCAATACCAAAGTAGCCTAATGACTATTTAATGCGATCAATTTCAACAATGTTGCATTTCATTTCACACAAAAACACAACATTGGAGGACTTAGCGCGAACAATGTCATGCCATTCTTGAACTATCCGAGGGTACCCAAGCCCTCGGCAGTTCCAGCTGATGATATTCATGGTGACTGGTGGAGTTGGTCATCACCAAACTCCGCTAATAAGGGGTTAAGAGTATCAGATTCAGTACTTGGAGGAAGGGAACAAACCAGAAGAGTGTCAAGTCGAGGTTTCTTGTTGATCATGCCAGCGGGGATTGTTTGTAGCTCATCATAAAAAAACCCATCAATTTGCAATTTTCTTTTTGGGGGAAGATGTTTGGAATAGGGAGCAGAGATGACTTTATTTCGGAGTGACTTGAATTTGCCGGCAATTTTTCGAGTGGGTGTGTCTAGGTTCATGAGTACTTGTACGAGGAAAGGACTGAAGGGGACAACAGATAGAGTTGGGGAAGGAATGGGGGAGACGTTGAATGAGTGACATGATTAGAGGTGGTGAGATGTGTTGTAGACTTCATATGGAGAGGAGATTTTCTCGGGGTGGAGGATATTGTAAGTGAGGTGGGTTGGGGGGAGTTGTGGACTGAAATTAAATGCTAAAAAAGGAAGCACTAAAATTAATAAATTAATTGAAGCAATTATTTAAAGGTATCTAATTAATTTGTGATACGAAATTAATCATACTAATTAAATTAGACCTAACGACATTGAAAGCCAATTAGCGTGACTTTTTTTAGTATAATAGGAATAGTAGGAAAAGAACACACACTCACTAAACCAGATTAATCACCCTAACAACAAAATCTTCTACGGTTCTACCACTCATATAAAAGATGAATTTTTAGATTTTAATTACATGAAGTGTATTAGTCTCTTTGTTCATTAGGCTAAAGTTAATATATTTTAAATTTAACTAAAATATGCCCATGACTGCTAAAAATTCCAAATTATCACTCATCATTTCCTTACAAAAATTTAAAGTCATATAATGTTGTGTTTGTCATCTTCTATTTTCCGATTATTCCGAAAACTAAGTTTATGTTTGTTTAGATAAATTTTTTTGTGAAAATGAAGTCACTTCAATTTTTACTTCTTCATAGAAATCGAATTTTGGAAATATAACCAAATATATTTTCTTCGCAATCACGCAGCTAAAACACACTTTTTAGAATATATGTGAAAGCACACTTTAAAAATTATAACAAAATAAATTTCTTTACAATTGCACGAATCTACAAACAATAAATAAAATTTAAAAATTCATTTTTCAATAACACTGAAAATTAGAAATTAGACTTGAAAATACATTTCTCAACAATAATATCTCGTTTATAGACCCAAGCCGGAAGGGTGAAGGGTCGGGAACGGAACATTGGACATACCCATTAGGGGTGTCAATTTAGGACCCGACACGCAAACCCGACACGAACCTAACACGAAATTAATGGGTATGGGTCCAGGCTTCGTGGGTCCGGTCGAAATTGGTCGGACCGACTAACCCCGCCAATTAAACAGGTCGGGTCCGGTCAACCTACTATGACCCGTTTAACCCGTCTAACCCGTTTGTGAATTTAAAAAAATTAAGTAAATAATTAATTGTAAGAAAAAAACAACAAACAAGAAATATCTTTAAAACTCAAATGATAAAACCTCATTAATTATGTATTTGTTATTATTATGCATATCTTTTTAAATATTGTCCTCAAAATATAATTAGTATGTTATGTTATTTATGCAATTATGTCATTTCTTTTTGTATGTTGTAAATTGTAATATTTTTTATTGATCGAATAGTGTATGATTAAGAAAAAATAAATTTATTCATTAAAAATATTAAATATATATTAAAATAATTTTATTAGACGGGTTAAGTGGGCCGGTCCGGTTACTCGTGAAATAAGCGTCGGGTCCGGGTTCAAGATTCTCGACACGAATAATTAAATATTCGGGTCCGGGTCAACACGCGAACCTCGCGAACCCTTAATTCACGAACCCGACTCCAACCCAAATTGACACCCCTAAATTACCCATCGACTTTTTACTCTTTAATAAATAATAAATATATTTTTTTGGGCATATCCATCGATGGTGCAGCTATTGAACACAAATTGGGGCAAAATACGAATAAGCGAGTTGTACCTCATCCGTCAACCATTGTACCCGTTGCTGCTGAATTGCATAAAAGAAATCGAAGAAGTGGCTTAGAAGAATAGGAACTGCTCTTCCGTCTTCCTTTATTGTGCAATCTTTTGATTTCCGAGTTACTGTTAAATAGCTGAAGTGTTTTCCTGGAGCATGGCGTTGAAAACAAAAGGTGAGATTTTGTAGGCTTTCACTGACATCTATGCATGTGGGATGTGTTATATATTATGCTTTAATGGTGAAACTGTAGTGATCTTTATGGAGGGAGCTAAATTCGGTCATTATTGAAAATTTCCCCCTTAGTCGTGATTTGAGTCATAAAGATTTGGATTATGATTTATGTGTATGTTAGAGGACCGATTACTGATGGCTCCAGTGTGTTAATACTCGATTTGGGAAAGGAAGTTTTGATTCTTGCGATAAAATTCACTTCTCTTGGGTAATAGTTTCTTAACGCATCAATAGGCTTAGAAAACTTTCTGGAAAGGGGAGATTTTGAAATTTCCTGTATGGAAATAAAACATGTTTCCCTGCTAACACAAGTCTACAAAAATGAAGGATGGGATTTTTGTTCACAATCTTGAATCAGTAGTAAATGGAATATAACTTAGAAGAAAGGCTATCAGACATAATTGGACATAAAAGAGATTATATGATCGAGGAACGTTTGTATGCCTATCATTATATTTATTTTCGTCATCTGAGCAAAATTCTTGATTGAGGCAGTTTCACCGATTGAAATTTTCGAGAATAGTTTGCTTATAGTGTCTTCCTTATTTGTCTTTTTGTGTTCCTGTTGACTTAAGAGGCCTGAGCTCTTAGTAATGCAAGACTGATTTGTTTCTGTGGTGTTGCTAAGCTACTAAGACAATGTTTTGCTGTACTACCTTTGGCGTTTCTTATATTTGGTGATGCTTTGATTTCAGTTCTGCAGAAGAAAGCAGAAAAGTTTGAACTGAAGAAATTACAGGTTCTTAAAGTAACTAAGGAGCTAGTATTGGCGCTTGAGCCACTGCTTCAAGATGTTTATGCCAGTCGGCGTCCAAAACCAACTGATTATGAAGTTCGAAAAGAATTAATTCGCGTCTTTAACGAGATGGCAAAGGAAATTTATGGTAATCTTTTCGGCTTGTATGGTTTCTTATTGAGCTAAACCTTTTCTGGAAGAAGTTATGTTCCTTATATTGTTACTCGTTCATTTTCTGAAGAAGTTACGCTTCACATATGCTGCTTGTTTATTGACCCATGATTTTGCTTGGTCATTTATTGAATTCCAGTCCAATATTTTTTTCCACTTTTGTTCTTGTCTTTCACCTGTCGATGTTTGTAACTATCTGGATTACGATCTTATTGTTGCTTTTTATGCTATTTCTTTTCAGGCAAATCAAAAGACGTTCCTGTTGTTGTGGAATTTGGTTCTTTTGTAATGGATCTTTTCAGCACCACCAGTGATCTAGATCTCTCTGTGAATTTTAGCACCACTACAGTTCCTGTTACGCGTGAAAAGAAGATTCAAACTTTGAGAAAGTTTGCGAAAAAGCTTTATGCAATACAGAGTAAAAAATTTCAGCATGCAATTTGTCTTTTTTTTTTGTAATTTTATATTCCATTGCATTGGTGACGCTTTTATCTTGCTTATCGTTTTTATCTTTTTCAAACAAATTCATGCAATTTAGCCCTAAAAAGGATGCACATCTTTTAGGATGTTTGCTTAGTTGGATATTATTTTTGAAAAAGTAATTTTAGAAACATGACATAACTGTAGATAGTCACTCCCAACCTATGTCTGACCTATATTACAATGCGGATGTGGAGGCAAAATTCTGAATTTAATTAGTCAAAAAGGCCGTATGGATATCATCAAAAGACAATGAGTTTCCAAAAGGAGTTGGACAACTATTCTACAGATTGAATGACCAACTTGCTAGGTTAACCTTTTGACATCCAAATATAAATTCATTTTGTATAAACTTGTGAGTAAATTCACTAGGCCTCAGTTGGATTGGTATTCACAATTTAGTTTGTTCTTTTCCTTCGAGCAACATTCCAATAAACTTCACATAAGTGCATAAATTCTTATTCTGTCAATAAGGAGGAGTTAATTCCAATTCTTAACATTTCTAAATAACAGAAGTTCCGTATGTTTAAAACAGAGGTTCAGTATCAGAAATAACAGAAATTTTATGTGTTTAAATTTATTAGTTATCTGAAATTATAGAAGATGTATAAATTCCCATTATTGGAGAATTTTTGACAGGAAAGAACGAAGTCCGATGTACGTTTGTGTCCCATGGATTTATATTTTGCTTAATTAGAAGAGGTTGTTGGTGCCTATATCTCTTAAAAATTATGTTGGTAGTAGTTGAATGAAGTTGTTGCATCTACTGTGTGTTTGTGCATGATCGTGAGTCCTTGAAATATGATACCATTAATTTCGTGACTTCAGCAGATGTATTGTGAGACTGAAAAGTAAGATCTTGTTAGAAAGTGGGTGCAATGTTTCTTGGTTTCATAGGCATGTGTTGGACAATAGGCAAAAGCAAAGCAGAGGTCATTTCAGCTATTAAGTTTACATTGGGTAGCTTTTTTTTTGGTGGTTGTATAAACAACAATCGTAATCTAATCTTTTCTCTTTGTTCGGACTTGCTATCCTCTCTCTCTCTCTCTCTCTCTCTCTCTCTCTCTCTCTCTATCTCTATTTTCTTTTTTATTTTTCTCCTCTCAAAAGGAAAAATCTCGTAGAATATGGAAACATGTTTAGTTGTAGCTTGTGTTACCTTTGGTTGGCTGTGGATTACTGAATGATGGTAATTCAGAATTGTCATATCTGTTGCATGTAACTATCAGATGGAGTTGCTATGGCTGTTGACGTACTGAGGCCATTTTTCCCTTTATATCCTATCACGGATGTTTTTTCTATATATTACCATAAAACTCAAAGTAAATTAAGGTGGATAATTCTCATTTACATTCCTTTGCTTTAGGTAAAGGACATGTTTGTAAGGTCCTTCCAATTACCACAGCCAAGGTGCCTATAGTAAAATGTGTTGATCGTGGAACTGGAGTTGAGTGTGATATATCAGTTGAAAATAGAGATGGAATTTTGAAATCCCAGATTATTCACATTATCTCATCCATTGATGAAAGGTTTCACAAGCTAAGCTTTTTGGTAAAGTTTGTCGCTCTTCACTTATTTTATATTTCTTTATGATGCCATTCATTCTTTCAGCGTTTTCTATTTATGTCTGAGAGCACTTTTCAAATGGACTTTTGGATCTAAAAGCTCATTTCCCTTAGTAATAGGTGTTTGGTGGTAAAAATAGAATGGATTTTTGAAATGTCACTTCTCCAAAAGTCCATTCTAGATAAGCGCAAATTTGTGACTTTTGAATTTTTTTCTACCACTTCTACAAAATGGGTATTAGAATATACTTTTACCGAACACTTTACATTGCACATAAGCACTTTTTGAAAAAGTCCATATTACAAAGTCCATTACATAAATGCACTTTCATTTCAGAGGTGCTCCTAAATATGAACTAAGAATCTCTTTTTATGCATATCTTTTGTGTTTTGATTTCTGCTTGGTTTTCTTGGTCTGCTTGAGTCAATGGTTGCTTTTAGACCCCAACTCTGCAAAACTTGAAATAAAATCCTTGAACTCTAATTTTGTTTTGGCTATTTCTTGTCCTCAATCCACCTTTCTTAGGACAGCTTTCGAAGCAGAAAACTGAACTGTCCTCTTCTATTTGATTTTTTAGGTGATGATATTGAAGATGAATTTAGTGCAAAGAAAATGGATAAACGAAAACAGAGATGGACCCAATAGTGGCTACTACTGACTTAGTACAACATGATAAATGTTTAGAATGGGAACATGCTTTGACTAAATATCAGGCAAATTACTTGTAACTAATAATGATGGATGAACTGGGAATTTGTAGCTGTAGAGGACGAGTAGTCCCCCCAAATTGCGACTAGATGAGAAAATACGCATTGGATAAAGCCATTAGGTTCTTGACTATATATTAACTAGTCCTCAATAATTATACAAAAATTGCCCCGGCAGAAGTTACTCGCATGCCTCCTGAAAAAAATCATAGGACCTTTTTATAAGCTTATTTTTGTTTAAAGTTAGTAATTTGCTGATGCATGCCTGGTGTGTATTAACCGATCTGTCTCTGCAGATGAAAAGTTGGGCAAAAGCAAACAACATCAACAGTTCGAAAGATAAGACATTGAATTCTCTCTCCATAATACTGTTGGTTGCTTTTCATTTGCAGGTATACTTTTGCGCACATATTTCCTAGGTTGTGTCCATTTTGTTCTATTTGATGAGTGCTTTCATTCCTTTTAGCGTACATGGCTACCTATTTCACTTTTGGTACTGTGAATTTGCACTCGCGCTGCACAGCTTTGCTTTTAATCTTTTTCCTCTTTTCGTTGTTCGTTTTCCTTTTCTTGTTTGTTGGTTGTACAATGTTTCAGGGTGACATACAGAAAACCAGTTGTTGCTAAATGCTTACATAAAATTTAGATATATTTTACTTTTCATATTTTGTGATAAATATGTTTGATAAAAGAGATTACACATACCTATGGCTGACATGCCTCAAAATGATTCTATGCAATGTCTGGCGCATATTAGATGAGAGTACGTGTTGGACATGACCAATTATGTGCCCTACTTTGCTTAAAGTTGGCTAAAAACCAAGAGACGGAAGGAAAAAAAATCAGCCACTGTGACGGTAACAAAATTTTAGTGCCCAAATGGAAAGGGAAAGAAAGCTTTAACCATATTTATGAACATCCTTCCTTCCTTTTTGAAGCCCCATTTACTGTTCAATACTCATTCTCTTCTTCTTTATCGTCCTTTTCTTTCTTTATTTATTATTTATTTTTGCCCCCTACAATCAAAATTCTCTAGTGAAATCTGAGGTTATGTATGGTTATGTTTTCAAACACCCATTTCCATTCTCCAACTACTCATAAGAACGGAATCATGTTTGTTTATCAATAATTTCCATTGGAAATCACCTATTCATCTTCTCATTCACATAAAATAACATTTCAAACCTATAATTCCAATTCTCAACCCTATGCATACCCTAATATATCACTTCTTAATCATTATTCTCATCTTTTTCATTCAAATCAACCTACTGCGACACTGGGACCCACCATTATCCTCTATATCTAATTAATATATTAATATTTTCGAACTAATCAATCTAATGGCACCCACCACCTACAAATCTTGCAAATACGATATCTTACATCCAAATTAAGGATTGGAAGTGGGGCCCACCACTATCACTTTTCAAATTATTATATTCATAGAATTTTGAAAATGCACACCCAACAAAACACAAATATAGTTTCATTTTTATCACATACTTTCGTATTCAAAACTCTCTCAACGAAACATATTCTTAATTTTCACACGAAAACCAATGAATTCTCAAAATTTATTTTCCAACTCTAGAAAAATGGAAACGCACCATGGAAACATAACCATACAAGTCCTGAGTTTCTTGTCAAGAATGATGAGAACTTGAGTTAAAGGAGCAAGATAAGCAGCTGAAATGAACTGACCAGAAAAACAATCAAGGACAGTCAGGTGGGCCGTGACAGTCGGTGACAGAGAAATGATAGAAGAATACTGATAAGAGCAATTGATATTAGATAGTTGGACTCTCATTCTCTCGTTTGTTGGGTCTGGGCAATGATATACTGTTTCATTTGAAGATGCTGGAATGCCTTTTGATTGAAAATGCAATGTTGAATTTTGCTCTTCTTTTTTTTTTTTACAGACATTTATTGGGCTTATGCCATTATTAATTATCCTCTGCTCTTTTTGCACATCTTGATTTACTTAAAACTTAATCTGTGTCCCTCACTCCGCACGTCCTCTTTCTGCAGACTCGGGACCCACCAATTCTTCCTCCATTTTCTGCCATATTTAAGGGTAACTACTCTGAACTGAATTCATATCCAGTATGGTTACCTTGTTATAACCTCAGTGCAGACACTATTCCTCTCTTTGGTATCGGATTTCCTTGCCTTTAAGGTAATGGCTTTTAGCTATGGGTTTCTTTTCTGCTCTCGATGCAGAAGTCTCCCTTTTAAACTGCTGAACTAGTAAATTAAGTTTTGCTTCTATGCCTTCTTATTTGTTAAACAGCTGTTGCACATCTAATCTAACAGCCGATGATTGTAATACATCTGTTTGAGAGAGTGTTTCAGTTGCATTAAGTGGCATTAAATACCGACTCGCTTTTCTTTGTCATCTTTTATTTTTTATTCGGTTTTTATATCCTATATTTCTAGATGGTACAGATCCAGCAACTGTGGAGAAATCGCTGTCTAATTTTGTAAATTATGGAAAAAGAAACACAGAATCTTTGGCTGGGCTCTTCGTAACTCTACTGATCAAGGTAGTGCTCGCATTTTGGCAGTTTTTAAGTTGAGGGATGATTACCAAAAAAAAAAAACCCAGAGGTTTTTGATGAAAATTGCAAAAAAAAAAAAAAATACTTTGAGATTTTATTCCATTGTACATTTTTTCTGTTCATAAGCAAAAAACAAAGCATTTCAAAAAATTCCCTGATATTTATAGAAATATTATAATTACCCCCTTAAATTTAAGACAGGATCAAAACTGAGTTTTTTTTTTTTTTTTTTTTTTTGTAATTAGCCCACACCTTAAGTTGTTTTTTTTTGGGTAATTATCCCTTAAGTTGAGGAATGCCTGTTTCTTATTTAAAAACCGTTAATTGACGTTTTAATTTGTCGCCTTTGCAGTTATCTTCTGTTGAAAAACTCTGGGCAAAAGGTCTCTGTGCTAGCACATGCAGTGGAACTTGGATATCCAAAACTTGGGACGCTAAAGTTACCTGTATCAGCGTAATCACTCTTATTCTTCGGACTCGAATGTTTTATGCTCTTAGATGCATCTAGATATATATGGTAAATTACCAATCCTCACAGGTAGAGGATTTTACCGATCAGTCCCAAAACGTCGCGAGGGCTGTGGGACAAGCAGAAGTCAAACAAATTTATAAATGCATCGACACCTCTATCCGGTATATTTTCTCCTTCATGGACGGACAGATTGGACCTAAACTGATGGATCTTTTATTTGGCCAAGATGGCATCCCCACCCCAATTGGAAGGGCAGTAACCGGGAAAAGAAAGAAACAAGTTACAAATACCCTTACGAATAGAATATTACAGATGAAGAACAAGGAGCAAGTAGAGCAAGCTATAGTCGAGTCTTCTTCGACAAAAAGGATGCGGACAACTGAAAGTTTGAGAGTAATGCCTAAAGGAAATTGGGGATCAGTACATGTGGAAGCCCGGGTAGGAACTCAGCCACCTATGGGAGGTTTGGGTGTTGGGTCGTATGGAGGAGGTTGGGAAGGAACTCAGCAACCCGGGGCGGAGGCTGGGAGTAGCTCGGCAACCTGGAGCTGGGGCTGGGACGGAACTCAGCAATCCTGTGCTCGAGGTTGGGAAGAAACTCGGCAACCCGGAGCCGGAGGCTGGGTAGGAACTCAACAACCCGTTGCTCAAGGTTGGGAAGGAATTCAGCAACCTGGGACCGGAGGCTGGGTAGGAACTCAGCAACCCGGTGCTCGAGGTTTGGAAGGAATTCGGCAACCCGGGATCGGAGGCTGGGTAGGAACTGGGCAATCCGGTGCCGGAGGCTGGGAAGAAACTCGGCAACCCGGGGCCGGAGGCTGGGGAGAAACTCAGCAACCCGGTGCTCGAGGATGGGAAGGAATTAGGCAACCTGGGGCTGGAGGCTGGGTAGGAACTCATCAACCCGGGGCCGGAGGTTGGGGAGGAACTCAGCAACCCGGTGCTCAAGGTTGGGCAGGAATTAGGCAACCTGGGGCCGGAGGCTGGGTAGGAACTCAGCAACCCGGTGCTCATAGTTTGGAAGGAACTGGGCAACCCAGGGGCGGAAGCTGGGTAGGAACTCAGCAACCCGGTGCCGGAGGCTGGGGAGGAACGGGTCAACCCGCGGCCGGTGGTTGGGGACGTTGGGAAGGAAGTCAGCAACATATGGCAAGAGGTTGGGGTGGAACCTCCTCTAATCCTATCTGGGGAACAACCCATAATACTGCACAAGGTTTTAGTGCAAATTCTTGGTAAATGGAAGCTAAGTGTGACACTATTTGGTTTTTAGTGTGGGTAATTACATGTTTAGACTTTGGTAATACTCTTGTCTATGCTGCCTAACCTTGTTAGATCCCTTGACTTGACCCCTTTTAGTGTTGTAACTCTCTGTTTGGGGGATCCATGAAATATTAATAATGAAAGTTTTTAACCATTTTGAACTGCTTTACAAAAGGGGGCTTCCTACATTAGTTTTTGTAGATTTTTTATAAATTTCTTGTTGGCTGTAACCATTCCTTCAAAATCAGAGCGGCCAGTTCAACTGGATATATATTTTTTTTCTTGGAAGAAGTTTAACCTTAGGTTATTTGGATCTTGAATTTTGTTAGATGTGTTTCTTGGCTGGGTATTTGTCTTCTTTTTTACCTTTAAATTTTAATAAGTAACAATTACTATGTTGCATTATATTTGACATAATACAATAGAAAGAATAGTCAGTTTTGGGATTGACAATTGAACAGATTTGATTGGTTGACTTGACAACAAAATCGATTTAATTACTGATTCAATCATGCAAGGACGTTTAAGTTAATGGTATGTGGGTCGTATATATATATTAATGATCATTATGATATCTGAAAAGCTGTCAAGAGAACATGAAGTATGGTCTCTTAAATTCAAGTATTTGAGTGTACTCATGGAGAAGCTTGAGTGAATATAAATGTTTTAAAAGTTTAATCTGATGAACAAACAAATTTTGCGATCAATTAGTTCATCTGATTAGATCAGTTTGGGCTTATATGGTTTTCATCCCCATTTTTACTATTTGAGATTTATAATAAATTGTGTTTCTTTTACTCAATTGGAAATATCAAATTTTTAACTTCTTACTTTACAGTTTCAAACATATATTCTCAGCTCACACTTAAATAATCATTTTCAATCCATACAAGCCTAAATCACATTACTAAAATAAGTAATAAAATTATATTAAAAAAATAAGAAATAATAAACGTTTGGGGTTTTATTGTTTTTTATAGTCAACTTTCTTTAAATAAATTATTTTTTAAATAATATAAAATATAAAATTATGTGAAATGAACTTTCCAAATCTCTTTGTATGTTGTACTAATTATTATATTTGTCATTTCTTTTTATATTTTAAAACTTAATAACTTTTTCGTTTTTGATCCGTTTTTACATATAATATATCTAATTAATCATCTTTCTACGATCTTTAGTTTGACACCACTATTGCATATATACAATAAACATAAGCATATCAAATTAAAAAAATATAAAATATATTTATCATTATTTTCTAATGGGCCTTTGAAATTATGCATTTGGGTGATTAGACATTGATTTATATATTAATATATTTTGGCTATTAATGATATATGTATAGTTCTTATTTGGGCATAATTCATATCTTCATAATTATATAGAATTATATTTAAGTTGATTAAATTTAATTAAAAATATTTCTTTTAATTGAAGAAATCCATACATAGCATAAAATATATATATATATATTTATGTAATAAAAAATTTAATTTTTATTTAATATGATATTATTCGTAATAAATTTTATATATAGAAAATTATTTTTTATATTAACGTAATTTTCATATTAATAGAAATTATTTTTCGTATTTTGACTTATTTTAATATTCAACTTTAAAAGTTGTACAATTGGACCATTAGATATAAACTTTCCAGTTTATATATATATATATATATATATATATATATAATAAAAAGAATATTTTTTTTTGAATATTTCATTTTACTCTAATATTATGTTGTTAAATATAAAACATGTTTTTTGTTTGATTCCTTTAATAATTATCACAATTGTTCAGTTTTCTAAACTGATGTGAACCGCATCAACAATTGTGCATACGACCCAACAACAATATATTGTTAACCCAAGATTTTTACTAGTTTGGTTAAAGATGGTGGAAACCTCGACCCGTTGCTTAGCAAAGCAAGAACCTCGGTATGCGTAGACGCCACAAACAAATGCGGAAGTTTGTTTGATAAGTCGAAATTTGCAACAAGATGAACAATCTTGAAGCTCTTGGAAAAACCCAAAGGGTTGGAGAGAATAATCTCAATTCAATATTCAATAATCAAAGTTGTTTTTAAAAAATAAACAAGTGTTTGCCTTATATAGGCGACTCAAAGCAAACCCTAAACAAACTAGAAAGGAAAATAAGTTCAAACCCAAAAAGGAAACTCAATCGCAGTCAATATTCACGTGTGAGCGAAAATACACGTTTGAGATTTTCGAATCTGTTCCTGGAGTCTCATAAAAGTTGTAGCCTTTTCTCTTAGCTTTCCATAGCAACTTGAATCAGCCCAATACCAATTTTGTAGAGAAAGTTATGGCTCAAATACTAAACTCTGCCAGTGCTGAAAATTGTTGACGCGCTTGGACGTTTTTGAACGCAATCTCTTGTTCTTCGATCGTCAATGCTTCCTTTCGACCCATGATTAACTAACATGACTCTAAACTCAATATACTTGGCCTCTAACATCAACTTGGCCACTCGAATGACTCAAAACAATGGAAATTAACACCTAATCTATGATAAACAAATACAAGAACTCAAGAACTCAATTACATAGTCTTCAAGAACTCGAGAAAACCCCAATTCAATTAGAAATAAACCCAAGAAACAAAATAAACCCTAAAAAAACAAATATAAACCCTAAGAAAAATAAAATCTGAAAAAAAAAACATTTAAAACTTTGTGTAAGGGCTCCGTCTCACGGATTTATAAAACAATTCATAATTTTTGTTTCGCACTCCAACTGAATTTTCTATCTCATCTGCCCCACCAACTTCAATTTCTAATGAATCATCAAATTCAATTGTTGGATCGATACCCAACATATCATCAAAATCCAATGATAACAGATCCCATTTCACCGGATAGAGTATTTCAGGAACATCCTCCAACTCCGGCTTTACAATATCCATCTCACGCTTGACAATTTCTAATCTCGAATCGACAACTTCTGGAACTTCCTCCAACTCCGGATTGATTACCTCTACTGAAGGGTTCTCTGTGGTTTTAAAAATCGTCGCAAAACGCGGATCATTGACAACAAAATCCCAAGCGTTGGTACTAATATTGGAGGTTTTTTTTGTGACACCCCTCCTCTTGAGCGGTTGCTCAACTTTTGTACCCTTCCAACCAACATGAGTCCTCCTTCTATCACACGGTTTTCCACAAACATCAATCATCACCTTTGTCAAAATTCTTGCCAATTCTTCCATATAACCTTTGTTGCTCAGATCTAGTGGATGTCGCGTTTCCACAGACATGATGTATAAATAAGTGCAACAATACCAACAACAATTTCAAAAAAAATCTGACGCTCCCAAGAAATCACAAAATCAACTTCCTAGTATTTTTTTCTCTTTTTTTTTCTGAATTTTGATTTTTTTCTCTTTTTTGTCTTTTTTTTTTTGTGACCCTTGAAGAACTAGGGTTTATGAAAAATTTGGAAAATAAGAAGAATTGACGAACAAGGATAGACTTAACCTTGCTAGATGGCTCTGATTACCAACTGATGTGAACCGCAACAACAACTGTGCATACGACCCAACAACAATATGTTGTTAACCCAAGATCTTCACTAGTTCGGTTAAAGATTGGTGGAAACCTCGACCCGTTGCTTAGCAAAGCAAGAACCTCGGTATGCAAAGACGCCACAAGCAACTATGGATTATTGCCTGATAAGTCGATAATTGCAACAAGAAATGTAATTCTTGAAGCACTTGGAGAAACCCAAAGGGTTGAAGAGAAAATCTCTAATCAATATTCAATATCAAAGTTGTTATGAAAAATAAACAAGTGTTTGCCTTATATAGGCGACTCAAAGCAAACCCTAAACAAACTAGAAAGGAAAATAAGTCCAAACCCAAAAAGGAAACTCAATCGCAGTCAATATTCACGTGTGGGCGAAAATACGCGTCCGGGAATTTCGAATCTGTTCCTGGAGTCTTCATAAAGGTTGTAGCCCTTTCTCTTAGCTTTCCATAGCAACTTGAATCAGCCCAATACCAATGTTATGGACGTTTTTTTTTTAAGGAATCCTCTTGCTGTTCTACCGTCAATGCTTCCTTTTGACATATGATTAACTAATATGACTCTAAACTAAAAACTAAATTATAACTAATCATTTATAAATGAATACAACACCATCGAGCACTTGATTATGAGGTCTTCAAGAAGCTAGGTGGCTTGTATTCTGGCATCCTTTAGTTGCTCGATCCGAGGTGTACTGACCGCTGACGACGCTAATCAACCGACCACCCGATCATCTCCTCCCTTCGGTAATGCACTCTCGGCCCGCTTCAATGACTCGAATCAGCCCATTTAATGCATCCTTGAACTTCCTTGCCCTCGCCTCATCACCGAACCAATTGGTATTCATCGGGTCTTTTGTCCATGGATTCTCATCATTCCCCTCCTCTTGAGAAGGATTTGTCCTCAAATCCAAATTGACATCAAATGGACTAAGATCCGCAACATTGAAAGAAGCACCGACCCCATAGTCGCCCCAAATCGATTTTGTAAGCATTGTCATTGATCCGCCGAGCACTTGGAATGGACCATCTCCCGCCCGCAACTTGACTTTCGACCGAAATCGTTCGGGCCGCATGTGTACCCAAACCCATTCGCCTGGTTCAACACCATCTTCTTGCGATGTTTGTTAGCTTGCGCTGTGTATTGCTCTGTCCGTCGTTCGATGTTGAGTCGAGTCTTCGCTTCTCATGTAATCAAGTTTCACAAAATCGCCTTTCTTCCGCCCATCTAAGTTAACATGCTCGAAAATGTGTAAAGGTGATAAATCCAATGGGGTTAGTGGATTAAAACCATAAACAAGTTCAAATGGTGAAAACTTTGATGCAGAATGCACAACACGATTATAAGCAAACTCAACATGCGGTAAACAATCTTCCCAAGTTTTAATATTCTTTTTAATGATAGCCCTTAACAACATGGACAATGTTCTATTCACTACTTCAGTTTGACCGTCAGTTTGGGGATGACATGTAGTAGAAAATAACAATTTAGTTCCCAACTTCCCCCACAAGGTCTTCCAAAAGTAACTTAAGAACTTAGAGTCTCTATCCGACACAATGGTTCTAGGCATACCATGCAACCTCACAACTTCTTTAAAGAATAAATCGGCAATCAACGATGTATTATCAGTTTTATGACATGGAATGAAATGTGCCATCTTTGAAAAACGATCTACGACAACAAATATAGAATCGGACCCATGCTTAGTTCTTGGAAGTCCTAAAACGAAGTCCATAGAAATATCAACCCACGGTGTCGTCGGAATGGGTAGGGGCATGTAAAGTCCCTGGTTTTGAACTCGGGATTTGGCTTGCCTACAAGTAATGCACCTACTACAAATGCGCTCAACATCTCGCTTCATATGTGGCCAATAAAAATGCTCTTGCAAGACAGCTAAAGTTTTAGCTACTCCAAAATGTCCCATAAGACTCCCACCATGCGATTCTCTCACTAGTAAGTCTCTCAAAGAACACTCAGGAATGCACAATTTATCCTCCCAAAATAGAAAACCATCATGCCTATAAAACTTACCCTCGGCCCCCTTTTCGCACGCACCAAATGGCTCAGAAAAATCAAGATCATGCAAGTACAACTCTTTAATATGTTCAAACCCAAGGATTTTATCATCTAAAGTAGAGAGAAGAATGTACCTCCGAGACAAAGGCATCCGCTACAATATTAGTTTTACCTTGCTTGTACCGGATGATGTATGGGAATGTCTCGATGAATTCGAGCCACCGTGCATGTCGCTTGTTCAACTTTTGCTGCCCCTTGAGATACTTTAGGGACTCGTGATCGGTGTGGATTATGAACTCCTTTGGCCACAAATAGTGCTGCCACGTTTTTAAGGCTCGGACCAAAGCATACAACTCCTTGTCGTACATCGGGTAGTTCAAGGCCGCCCACTCAGTTTTTCGCTGAAGAACGCGATTTGCTGCCCCTCTTGCATTAGCACGGCGCCGATCCAAACCCCCGACGCGTCACACTCGATCTCAAAGACTTTGGTAAAATCTGGCAGTGCTAGCAAAGGCGCATGTGTTAGCCTTTCCTTCAACAACTCAAATGCCTTGTCTTGGGCCTCGCCCCACTGAAACGCAACACTCTTTTTAATAGTTTCCGTCAATGGTGCTGCGATAGTACTGAAATCCCACACAAACCTCCGATAAAAGCTCGCAAGGCCATGAAAGCTACGCACTTGACTGGCATGTGGGTTTAGGCCAGTCCTGGATAGCTTTAATCTTCTCCTCATCCACTGTAATTCCCCTCGAGCTCACTACAAACCCCAAGAATATCAACTGCTCCGAACAAAAAGTGCACTTCTTGACGTTTGCATACAACTTTTCCTTCCTCAACACCTCCAAGATGGCCCTCAAGTGATCCAAGTGTTCGTACAATGATTTACTATAAATAAGAATATCATCAAAGTAAACCACGACAAACTTACCAATGAAAGCTCTCAAAACATGGTTCATAAGTCTCATGAACGTCTTTAGCGCGCGTTGTTAGCCCAAATGGCATGACTAACCACTCATACAAACCATGCTTCATCTTAAAAGCCGCTTTCCACTCATCCCCTTCCCGCATCCGAATCTGGTGGTACCCGCTCCTCAAATCGATCTTGGTGAAGATGCTAGAACCATGGAGTTCGTCTAACATATCATCCAAGCAAGGTATGGGGTGCTGGTACTTGATAGCGATGTTATTAATAGCCCGACAATCCACACATATCCTCCAAGACCCATCCTTCTTCGGAACTAGTAATACCGGAACCGCACAAGGACTCATGTTTTCCCGGATAAGTTTCTTACTTAGCAACTCATCAACTTGCCGCTGCAACTCTGTTGTCTCCTCCGGATTAGTTCTGTACACCGGCCGGTTAGGTAGTGATGTACCCGGGATGAAATCAATCTGATGCTCAATCCCTCGAATAGGTGGTAATCCGTCCGGCATCTCGTTTGGAAATACATCCTCGAACTCCTGCAACAAAGACAAGACAGAACTAGGCAAATCGGGGTTAACACTGTCAGTAGATAAATAAGTGCCCTTGTAAACTAAGAGTATCATCGAACAACCACTCGTGGTGGCTTTCCTAAGGTCACTCATTTTTGCCATCAAATTTATTTTTCCCTCGTTTCTTACCTCATGGCCGTCCCACCCCCCTTTTTGTTTTCCGGCCCTCTCAAAATTATTGCTCTCCTTTTTCCCGGCTATCTCTCGAACCTCACTTCTACCCTTAGTCGGACCCTCACTTTTTTTTCTCAAGCTCTCCTTTTTCTCGGCTTTATTTTGATTTTTATGCTCACTAGCCGAACTCTCTTTTTCTTTTGCCTCTCTCTCTCTCGATTTCACTTGATCCTCATAGATTTCTTTTGGAGTTAGAGGAAGAAGTACAATACGTTTCTGATTATAAACAAGAGTATACTGGTTAGTGTAGCCGTCATGTTGAACCCTCCTATCAAACTGCCACGGCCTCCCCAACAGGATGTGCCCCGCCTGCATTGGCACCACATCGTACAACACCTCATCCTTATATCCCCCTATTTGAAATGCTACCTTCGCCTGCCTACTTATCCGCATCTCCCCACAGTCGCTCAACCACTGCAACTTATACGGTTGTGGGTGTTTTATCGTTGGGATTCCTAACCTATCCACCATCTTTGCACTTGCTACATTATTGAAACTCCCCCCATCTATGATGACACTACACACCTTTCCACTGATAAAACACCTTGTATGAAAGATGTTTTCTCGCTGGACTCCCTCATCTGACTTAGGTTGAATGCTCAGCACCCTCCGAGACACCAAGGACAACGCATCCCCCTTCGCCGCCTCTATCATCTCCGGAATGTCCTCCAACTCCGGCATATCACTATAATCCTGCTCTCCCTCACTCTCCGACTCCATTTCCCCATTCTCACGCAACACCAACACCCTCTTATTTGGACATTGACTAGCTATATGCCCAAACCCATGACATTTAAAACATTTAATATCCCTTGTGCGAGCAGAAGAGGGTTCGATTTTACCTGCGGGTTTCAACCGGCAAGCACCAAACTCTAACTCCAATGCATGGAAATCAAACACCAACAAAAAGGAGGAGCAGAGTTCAATGGTGGCAGATCAAAGGGGGAAATCAACAGTCCTTATCTCTTGAAGTTCTTGGAAAAACCCAAATGGTTGGAGAGAATAATCTCAATTCAATATTCAATAATCAAAGTTGTTTTTAAAAAATAAACAAGTGTTTGCCTTATATAGGCGACTCAAAGCAAACCCTAAACAAACTAGAAAGGAAAATAAGTCCAAACCCAAAAAGGAAACTCAATTGCAGTCAATATTCACGTGAGGGCGAAAATACACGTCCGGGATTTTCGAATCTGTTCCTGGAGTCTTCATAAAAGTTGTAGCCTTTTCTCTTAGCTTTCCATAGCAACTTGAATCAGCCCAATACCAATTTTGTAGAGAAAGTCATGGCCCAAATACTAAACCTTGCCAGTGCTGAAAATTGTTGACGCGCTTGGACGTTTTTGAACGCAATCTCTTGTTCTTCGATCGTCAATGCTTCCTTTCGATCCATGATTAACTAACATGACTCTAGACTCAATATACTTGGCCTCTAACATCAACTTGGCCACTCGAATGACTCAAAACAATGGAAATTAACACCTAATCTATGATAAACAAATACAAGAACTCAAGAACTCAATTACATAGTCTTCAAGAACTCGAGATAGCTTGCATTTGGTGTTGCCCAGATCCTTCGTGACTGGATTCTCATCATTCCCCTCCTCTTGAAAGGGATTCGTCCTTGAATCCAAACGTTGGACCCCAAAGATTGAACAATTATATCAATCCACCCGGATCAAATGTGAAACGACACACACATTCATCCGGTTGCCCAAATCCCTGCACATGAGAAACAATAGAACTAGGCAAAATATCATCAAATATGTTAGCATTCAAACACTCTCGCCTAATGTCTCTCATTTTAATCATAAGCATAAATTTTCTCTCTTGTTTTACCTCATCGGCCTTTCCCCCCATATTTTTAGCCCACTCAAATTTTGTACTCTCTTTTTTTCTTGGCCATCTCTCGAACCTCACAACTACCCTTGGCCAAACTCTCAAGCTCTCTATTTTTATTTTCACTCAAGCTCTCATTTTTCTCGGCTTTTATTTCTTTCTTTTGCTCACTTGTCGAATACTCTTTTTCTTTTGACTCACAAACTCTCATCCTCACATGATCATCATAAATTTCTGCAGGTGTAAGAGATGAAAGTATGAACTTTCTCCGCTCATGCTCAAAAATATAGCAATTAGTATATCCATCATGCCAACTCGCCTATCAAACTGCCATGGCCTACCCAACAAAATATGACAAGCCCGCATTGGCACCACATCACATAATATATCATCCTTATAACCCCCAATTTGAAAAGACACCAACACTCTTTTATTAACTCGCACCTCGCCACAATCATTGAACCATTGTAGTGTATATGGTTCTGGATGTTCAAGTGTAGGAATCTCCAATTTCTCCATCAATTTCTCACTAGCCACGTTTGTACAACTACCTCCATCAATGATCATACTAAACACTTTATCCTTAACTAAGCATCTAGTGTGAAAAATATTTTCTCGCTGCTCATGATCAATTAACTTTGGTTGCATATTCAAAACTCTACGCGACACTAGTGATAACACATCGCCCTTCATCGGCTTAACTACCTCTAGACCCTCCTCCAATTTCGGATTATCATGATCATCCTCACTTTCGGACTCTACATCACCATTAGCCTGAATCACCATCACTCTTCTATTCGGACATTCGCTAGCTCTATGACCCCTCCCATGACATTTAAAACACTTAATGTCCCTAGTGCGTGAAGTAGAAGGATCAAATTTACCTGATGGTTTTGCCTTGTCCGAGTCCGTCTTGCTCTCCATAACTTTGGGTTGTTGTGAAAAACGCGCCTCATCCATCGTAGGAGTATTCAAACCCCAAGTACTGGTGCTAGTGTTGGGATTTTGCCGTGTAAAACCCCTCCTCTTGAGCTGTTGCTCAACTTTCACCGCCATGTGCACCATCTCCTCGAGATCGACACAGTGGTGTAGGTCGACGGCATCCGCTATAGGAGTATTCAAACCCGCAATAAACCTGGCCATGGTCACCTCCTGATCCTCATCGATATTGGCCCTCGCCATTAGCATCTCCATCTCCTTGTGATAATCATCTACACTCTTCGACCCCGAGTCAATCTTTGCAACCTCGATAGACGCCCTATAATAGTGGTTTGGTGCGAAACAACGTCGCATCAGACTCCTCATCTCCTCCCATGTGGAAACGGGCCGCTCGCCGCTTCTTCTCCTTGAGACTATTAATTGATCCCACCACACACTTGCATAATCCGAGAACTCGGTTGATGCCAATTTAACCTTTTTCAATTCGAATAATTTTTGGCGCAATCGAACACGTTCTCGATTTTTCTCTCCCAATCCAAATAGGCCCAGGATCACTTTTTCCCCTGGAACAAGGGGATTTGCATTTTGATGTTACTCAAATTGCCATCCTCACGTCCCCGATCACCCCTATTTCCGCGCCGACCTCTACCCGGATTGTAATTTTGCTCCCTGTCGGAATCAAAATCATCCATCTCATCTGCCCACTCCTCTAACTCGAACCTCCTAGGCCTTCGTACCCTAGTAGCAGGCTCCTCGATTCGCGGCGCCTCTCTGGGATCCCCGTATGTCTCCAACATTAATTTATTTAACATGTTTGCAATCGCCTCCATATCTAACTTGTTACCCAAATCTGCTGGTTGTCGTTTTTCCTCGGACATGTTAAAATCACTCCCTCACGTGTATACGCTCGTGTATCACTCAACTCACAATCTCCCAGCAAATCACGAAATCAACTCCTTCGTTTTTTTTTTTTAATTTCGATTTTCTCTCTCTCTCTCTCTCTCTCTCTCTCTCTCTTTTTTGGTACCCTTGAAGAACTAGGGTTTATAAGAAAATCTAAAAAAATAACAAAGATAAAAGAAAACAAGGATAGATTTAATCTTGCTAGATGGATCTGATTACCAACTGATGTGAACCGCAGCAACAATTGTGCATACGACCCAACAACAATATGTTGTTAACCCAAGATCTTCACTAGTTTGATTAAAGATGGTGGAAACCTCGACCCGTTGCTTAGCAAAGCAAGAACCTCGGTATGTATAGACGCCACAAACAAATGCGGAAGTTTTAAAAAATAAACAAGTGTTTGCCTTATATAGGCGACTCAAAGCAAACCCTAAACAAACTAGAAAGGAAAATAAGTCCAAACCCAAAAAGGAAACTCAATCGCAGTCAATATTCACGTGTGGGCGAAAATACACGTCCGGGATTTTCGAATCTGTTTCTGGAGTCTTCATAAAAGTTGTCGCCCTTTCTCTTAGTTTTCCATAGCAACTTGAATCAGCCCAATACCAATTTTGTAGAGAAAGATATGGCCCAAATACTAAATCCTGTCGATCTTTGAAAATTGTTGACGCGCTTTGGACGCGTTTTGAACGCACTCTTGTTCTTCGATCGTCAATGCTTCCTTTCGACCCATGATTAACTAACATGACTCTAGACTAAATATACTTGGTCTCTAACATCAACTTGGCCACTCGAATGACTCAAAACAATGGAAATTAACACCTAATCTATGATAAACAAATATAAGAACTCAAGAACTCAATTACATAGTCTTCAAGAACTCGAGATGGCTTGCATTTAGTGTTGCCCGGATCCTTTGTGACTGGATTCTCATCATAAACCCTAGAAAATATTGAAATTCGAAATAATTTAATTATTAATTGTAGTGAAAATACAATGTATCAAATATTTAAAAACATTGGGCTGCGTTTCACAAATAAATACAATTCACACTCACAAAATTTGTTATCAACAAAATATCTGTATTTAAAAAAGTTTGTTCATAGTTCGTAAAATATTTTTATAGTTTAATTGGATGATCTATAATCAAATTAATTATCTTTATTTTTTAATTATCTATTGAAATTTAAACCTTTTGTAATCACTAAAACTTATTTTTGTACGGTTCAAAAAAAAAAACTTATTTTTGTAAAAACAAAGTTCGTGCATCGCACAGTCTGAAACATACCAAATATGAGAACTCGAATAGAGCAAATAATTAGAAAATCAAAATAATACAATACAAATTTCCACAATAAATTATTTAAAAATTAAAAATTGACTTAACAACGTAAATAAATAAAATTATTATACTTAGTTCTCATATACATGAGTTAATTTTTAATTTATTGCACGTTCAGCTTTGCAAAAATCTATACCCCGATTTACACATACAGGCAACTTTCGAAATAATTTTGCATTAGAATTTACTACTACAACATTGGGAAAAAAAGTATGACACAAAGTTTCACAGTTATTAAGAATCTATACATGACTAAAATGAAATGTGCGAAGAAGTTGTTCCTTATGCGATTTTATGAAAAACCAGTTTTCGAAAATCGAACACAAATATAATCTTGAATGTATTGTTTTCACGATTCTCATGTATGGTATTTTTTCTTTTTGACTTCATCAATAAAAAATATTAAATTGTATTTACCACGTATTATCTGATGTGAACTATTAGAAAAATACATAAGTCACAGTGCAAAAAGCAGGTCTCACATATATACACCTCGTGCATCGTACGGGTTAAGGACTAATAACTGTAAAAACAGAAATCTGATTACAAATATAATTGTTTTGAGAAACCTAGATAATCAGGACTATATGTTTTGGACATCACATAAAATATTATATTAACCCAACTTGAATGTAGGTGGCCTTTTAAAAGGGTAAATTTTCCTTTGCCCCATTATACTCTCTTTGAGTATCACTTTGCCTCATTATACTCTCAATTGTATCACTTTACCCCTTATGCACTTAATTAGTATTACTTTACCCCCTTATACTTTTGGAATATTATTTTATACCCGTACTCAAAACAATAACCATTTTATTCTTACCTATTAGTTTTATCAGAATAACAAAACTAATGTTAAAAATATTTAATATTAATAAACTTGTACTTATTTTATAAATTAGTTTTCATAACTTGATTAATTAACTTTTAATATTAAATATATTATATTACATTTAGTTGCTAATTATTTAATTTTAATATAGTCCCTATTAAATTAATATATAATAGGATATTTCTATTAGCTAATATATTTTTAATTTTATAATTTATTATTCATCACAAACTTAAAATTATATGATATATAATATAATTTTATCAAAAATGCGAAATAGTATTAGTTATTTTCAGTTATTTACTGAATAATCATAATTTAATAAGAACTATGTTAAATAGAAAAAAAATAGTCATTTTAGTGGTTAATTTGTTGAATACAAAATATTTTTACAATATAATACATACATTTTTGATTTGTTATGAAAAAAATGTATGAATATATTAATTTACAGAAACAACCTACAATATAGTTATTTAATAGGAGCTATATTAATTTTAACAATAGCAATAAGTTTTCCAAAAAAAAATTACTTGTATTTGATGCTATTGTTAAATTAAAATAATAGTAGAGACAATTATGTCATTTAATAAAGAAATAGGAAAATTAAATAATATTTTAATTATATAAAGGAGTAAAGTGACACAGATTTATAGTACAATGATTAAAGTGATACAAAGACATAAAGTAATATTTAATGAGGGTACGGGGATAAAATGAGATTTAGCCCTTGTAAAATAAGACTACAATTGCTTGGTTATCTTTTTAAGCAAGCAGTAAGGATTGGTTGGTTGGCTTCGATATACAACTTGTTGGGTTGGTGGATTTGACCAAATTTTTTCGTATTGAGTCATCTTATTTTCATGAACTAATTAACATGAATTACCATGTCACGAAAGTTAAGACCCAATATTATATTAACAAAAAGTAATAGGAATTTATTCAACGACCACATTTTTAAAATGAATTTTATATTTAACAAATTATGTGGCACGAGATAGTTAGGGTCGGGCCAAAAAAATGTTATATGCTTTAGTTAGTCTCGAGATTGTCCTGAAAATATGTTTTTTTTAAAAGAGTGATTTGACCTCCACTTATAAGCCACAATCCACTCGCATGTATGTTCAACCGATATGAGATATATATCTCATACAACACAAAATCGTTCATATCTAACTATTATTGTTACGATTGTATCACAAGTAAACAAAAAAACACATCTACAAAAAATAATGTATATATATGGTCAATTGTGTTTTTATGATAGTTATTGAACTCATCTACTAATAAAATGACAATGAGTTTTAATATTTAAAAAATCAATATATAAATATATATATATATATTATATATATTATATATATATATATATATATGTTAAACCAATAGCCCTTGAGTATGTTGGATTGGTTTGATCAATAATTACTTTTATTATAGTGTTATTATTTCTCTTTTAATAGAACACATATTACATAAAGTTTTCTCATAATTTAAAAAGATCCAAATGAATCCATGTATGTCCATGTCATTAGTCTTTTTCTTTCTCTTGCTTTGGGCCGTACGATCTACAGATAGGTACGGTTAGCAACGTCGGTGGGCCATGTAAAGAAAATTCTTTCTTTAGACTTTCGTACGCCCCTACCGTACGCCACACCCATTCCACGCGGTCCCACGTGGACGACTTGTGCTCCTTCATCAAGCCGTTGGTCTATGAAACGACGGTCAGGATGCGATTGACCTAGTCTTTTGGCTAGCTTGTTCTTATCCACTCGATGAATTTAGGACAAGAAATTGTTGGTATTTACTACCCCAGATGGGTGCATCTATATTCTATCATCATCCATGACATCACTATGCACATGCCCTCTTTAGTCTACCGACTAAATTATCATTGATCATTCTCCATCATGCACCCATGTTATCATGGGGGACACTTTCATATATGTGTGATGGATCTCATAAAATCACAAAAAAATCCTGTAATTATATTGGTTATTCCACATCAAATAGCAAGTATGATTATCATACTACATCAATCAATGATGGGATTTTATCTTATGTATCAATAAACATTATTCATATTGCTTTATGTGAAAATACGGGGTAGAAATGCATGAAAATGCAAAAAATTGAATTCATCTTTTTTTAGGGATAATAGGGGAGAAGACACGCGTTCATATGAGATCAAGCTCGGATTAATAGCTCTTCCAACACAAGATTATATTAAACATTTGTTGGAATTTGGTCTTTGGAAAAATGGGTGTTGACCCGATTTTGACCAAATAATTAAGTGGTTTCCATTAGTGAAAAATGAAATTAAATTATTTGTAAAAATTCTACTACGAGAGTAGATGAGAATAGCATTTGAAATTTCTCAAAACCAATTCCGGGTGAATGAGAAATTAATGCTAGAAGTTAGCCACTTAATACTAGAAAATGGTATGGAAAATGGAAAATGTGGGGAAGAAAAAATGCTCCATCCCACATAGAAAAAGGAGGCAAAATTTGCTCACTTGATATATCCCAAGTTGGACTTATGAGTTTGGGCTCTTGCGGGCACCCAAGTTTTTAAAGGGGTGAGAACCTACATGCTTGTGGGTTTGGTTCAAAGCACGCGCCGCCGCTCCCCGCCGGCTTGGCCTGGCCCGGGTCCGGGTCGATGGCCGCGGGCTTGGGCTTTCAAGACCCTTATTCTTTTTGGACCAAAAACCTTTAAAATAAATAATTAATTTTTTTTAATTAATTAATTAGAGTTTCCAACTGGGAAGTGTTCGCACCCGAGCATCGGGTCGTGCGTCAAGTCGAAACTTTGTCATTTCCATCCGCATCCATGCACGGGCACACACACGGGCCGTGCGCCAGGTCGTGCGTCGAAGCAAAGGTCTGAACAAATGCGTCTGTTCGGTGTAAACATGTCTTTTCGAGCCAAAAGACTTGTTCTTTCCATCCGGGCACCTTGATGTCTATATATTTCGGGCCCCTGCAGATGAAATCAGACACGAAAAATACAGATAATAATCGAGTCATTTGCATCATCAGCATATTGACATTCCTTCCTTCAAAAGCTGGCAAGTGTTGTAAACTCGAAATCGAAATAGTCGTTGTATCTTAGAGACGAACGCCGGAACCGTTAGCACTTTGTATATGGGGCGTCTTTCGTCTTGCGGAGATTGAATCCAATTCAGGCCTCGACTAGCCATACACTTCAAACACTAGTCGTTTTCCTTAAACAGAAACCTCCAGATTTTTACCCAAAAATATTTAAAAAAATATAATTTTATGAAAACTAATAAAAAACTCATTATATAAAATAATAAAATAAATTAAATATTTTGTCATTTTATTATATTTAATATAAATATATTTATAATATATTGTATATTTAAATTATTATATTGCATATTTAATATTCGGTTCTCCGTGGGGAACCGGACGGAGAATGTGATCCCCATCCCTGCCAATGGGGAGAAAAAATTCCCCATCATCGTCCCCATCCCGCCCCATTTGGGGAGGATCCCCGCGGAGAACAAGGATTCCTCGCCCCACTGCCATCTCTAGTCTAGTCCATTAACCTATCAATAGAAAAGTGAAGCATTTAACCAATGCACACCTTCGACAGTGACTATAAAAAAAGGGGGATTGCGGATTCCCTCATAAAAAAAGAAAAAAAAGTCCCATTTGCGATCGATTCTATGGTGGTAGGGATGACACGGTTTTGGAACCGCCGGTTTCGATTCCGAACTGGAACCTGATTCCTCCATGGTTCTGGTTCTGGTTTAATCAGAACCTTTTTTTTTCTCTTTTGATAATTATTTGATTTTTTTTAAATAATTTATCAAGTTTAGTTATAAAATAAAAGAAAAAAAAGGAAAAGTAGAAAGCGAATTAGACTTAATATTCATAATAATATTAAATTTTGAACCTAATATTGATAATAATATTAAGCTGTCTATGTATGCTCTTAAAGTATAGATGAATCAAAATTCATGTGACTCGCTTATAATATTTAGTTAAGATGTGTCTCATGCGGTTCCGAATATAAAATACCATAATAAACAATTAATATTTCTTCTACCATATTTTTACCCAAAGAAAATAAAAATTATTGATTTTAACCTTGAAATCGACGATTTCAATAGCTGGTTCCATCACGGCAGTGACGAAGCCAAGAATCTTGGGTAAGGGGGCCAATTAATATTAATATAAAAAGAGTTTGTCGGATTTTTGGTCACTTCTCCATAATAAAAATAGTTTTAACCATGTTTTATTAGTCATTTTTTAGTTCAAAATTTCACTTTTGTCTTTTTTTCTTTTCTAGAGACCGTCAATGACCCGATATCGAAAAATGTACAACATCAATTTTCTAAAATATAACCAAGTACCTCATCATATAATACAAGAAGGGTAGACCGTGTCAAAATGACTAAAAAATATGTTTTCAGAAAATATGACTAGTTTTCATTTTTACAAAATATAAGTGGACAATTTGTACATTACCACATGTAAATATTAAAAACAATACACAAATTTAAAATAAGTAGAAATTTTGATTAAGTCATTGTATTAATTCAATCACATCTTAATATTAAAAAATAAATAACAAAATACAATTACATCAATATACCAAAAGGGACAAATAGAAACACAAGAGACTAATGCGAATATTCAAGTTAAAGTTTATGACGGAGCTTAAAAAAATGTACAATTTTTTAAAAATTGATAAAATGACCAAGACTCATATTTTTCAAGATTCATAAATGAAATAGAAAAGAAGAATGCATAATTGAAGACTTGTTTTCTATTTTTCTATATTTTTTTATTTATTTTAAGATTTAAAAGTGAAAGGACCAAAATACCCCTATATTTTTTTCAAAATTTGAGGGGGGCCCAGTGCCCCCCTTGGCCCATATATGCCTTCGTCACTGCATCACGGTTCGAACCAACGGTTTCCACGATTTTTTAGAATAAGAAACTAGAATCAAAATCGCTTTTTACATGATTTTTTTTTTTTTTTTCCATTTGGAACCCACTTTCCATTTGGCCATCCTATGTAGTGGCGTGTGACAAATTAAAGTGTAAAATAATTCAATTCATATGCATTATTCAAATTTGAGATTTTATCTCATATCTTATAAAATATAAATGTTCATCAAGTATATTATAGGTGTGAACAAATCTATTCCATTTAGACATATACATTTCACTTACATAGTTACATGCATATGGTAAAGTGAAATACAAAATAAAACATCCAAATAAGTTATATTTTCTTGCAAACATAATTTGTCTAGGTTTGATACATCACATAATCGTTATTTTTTGAATCACTACCATTTTTATTATGTGTGTATAATATATATACACGAGTTAAGCAACAAAACACACTACTCGTAATGTAAATGATTTTAGTTTGATCTAATCAAGTCTTAAATACAAAATAAAATTACATTACTATTTTCTTCTCGCCTATCTACCAAATAGAAAAACATTCACATTCCTCCTCTTCCCCTATCATCTACCCATGGAAGATGGGGAAAATTGTTGTTTTTTTTTTCTTTCTTATTTTTTTCTTTGTTTATCCCTTTTATGGGGGTAATCGTCTTCCCTATTGTAAAAGTTGTTGTTTTCCCTTTTTTTGAGTGAAAGTTTTTTCTCCCATCTCTTGTGAGAGTTGTTTTCACGTCCGATTCACGTGAAAATTCAATTTCTGGGGGTTATGATTGGAAGATTCCAAGATTCTTGTCATATTTATAGATCTACGTAGAACTTGCATTTTGGGTCGCCTGTTCTCATTTGGAGTGCTGGCGACCACTAATCAACTAACAAGCGCAACCCTCTGATATAGATATGGATTTTCAGTGTTTTTTTTTTGGTTTTTTTGTTTCTTCGTTTTTCATCTTCCTTTGTTTGTTGGAGGATGTGTCTTTATGAAGGAGATGTATTCAGTAATGTAATTGCAATTTACATGCGTTATTTATTGATGAAATTTCTTCGTCTAAAAGAAAAAACTAATGAAACTTAATTCAATCGATGAATTTTATTGTCAAAGTGGGGATTATAGTTCAAGTCCTACCAAGTAGGGATGACTTTGAGGCGGGTTTGCCATAACCCGAGACTCGTATCGGCAAAGTTTTAGAAGAATCATGACCTGGCCCATTCTAAGACTCGGCGGATCCGAGTTAGACCCACTAAACCCATCAGACCACTATATAATTTATAAAATGATTTTTTTTTAAAAAAATTAAACTAATAAAATGTTTTTAATATATATTTTAAAATAGAATATTACATATATGTGTGTGTGTGTGTTAAAATAAAAACAAAGAGTGGAAAAACTAAACGGAATGGACTTGAAATCAAAAAACCAAAATTCGCTCCAAACCCATTTATGGCTTAAAACTAAAACTGGCAAATGGGTCGAGCCGAGCCATAATTCCATCAAGGCGACCAAGCCGGCCTGGAATTTCAACCTAATGGGTTAAGGCCAAATAAGTCCGGCCCATCAGAATCGAACTAATTTTGACAGCTCTACTTAAAACACTAGCCCAAGCACCAGACCTACATCATTGTCATTCCTACCACCAAGAGTTCTTTAGAATATATGCTTTTCCTTTTTTTCTTTTAATGTTTGATATACAAGAAGAAATGTGAGTCAAGTCCTATATTCTCTTTTCCTTGGAACAAAAATGAAGAGAATATAATATAATATAATATGTGTGTTGTCTCGTACTTATAAAAAAAAAAAATTAAAGCAATTCACTGTGTATATCACTTATCAATCGATTCCCCTCTCTCTCAACCACTTATCTCTCTCCCACTCTCTCTCTCTCACACACAAAAACACGCACCAACTGTTTACTTTTCTCATGTTACTGTTGTACTACATTACCTGCAGCACCCCTGATCGCCACCACCACTAACTCCACGCCCACTGTAACCATGACCACGATCCCCAACAACCCTCTCCCCCTCCGCCGCCGCTTCTCCGCCGTTTCCTCCTTCGCCGCCGCTCTCCTCCTCCTATTCCTCTTCGTCCCCACCTGAGTATTTCCCCTGGCATATGGACTCAATACTCACCCTCCTTACAGACGACCTCCTCTTCAAAATCCTCTCTCTACTGACCGACGATTCGGACCGCAAATCCTTCCGGTCCACATGCACCACCTTCTACCGGGTCGACTCGCTCCACCGGACCCATCTCCGGGTCCTCCGACCCGAGTTCCTCCCCTCCCTCCTCTCCAAGCTACCCCGCATCTCCTCCCTCGATCTCTCCGTCTGCCCCCGCATTGACGACGACGCCGTTTACCTCCTCCTATCGTCCGCCGCCCCGATTTGGACCCGGCGGATAAAGCGCCTGACGCTGAGCCGGTGCTCCGGGTTGAGATTCCGGGGCCTGGAGACGCTGGTGGGGAACTGCGTGAATCTGGAGAGCGTCGACGTGTCGTACTGTTCTGGGTTCGGCGATCTCGAGGCGGCGGCGCTGTCGCGCGCGGCGGAGCTGAGGGAGCTTAGTTTGGACAAGTGCGCGAATGTGAGCGATGTGGGATTGGCTAAAATAGCGGTGGGATGTCCGAAGCTTGAAAGACTTAGCCTCAGGTGGTGCTTCGATATAACCGATATTGGTGTTGAGCTTCTCTCCAGAAATGTGCTCGATTAAAGCAACTTGATATTTCATACTTGAAGGTCTTAATTAATTTTATACTTAATATGTGTGTATTCATGTGTTTTTCTTATAATGTATTGGTCTTGTATTTTTAGCTTGTTTTTAAGGTAAATGATTTATGGGCTCTAATTTAGTAATTTGATTTGTTTAATTAAGGTTTCGAGCGAGTCGTTACGTTGGATTAGTGGAATGGAGAGGCTGGAGATACTGCAAATGGTGGGGTGTGGATTGGTGGATGATTTGGGGTTGCATTATATTGGAAAAGGATGCCCTTCACTTGAGGTTAGTTTATTTCTTAGTAACACCATTTATTGTGTAAATGGAGAGCATTTCCTTTACTTTTGAAAAGGAAGCCTTAGGATTATGTTGAGCATCTATTTCTCATTAGATGAATTTCCATTTGTGCGAGTAGTTTATCCGATACATTTGATCGACTTTGAGAAATATAAGTAGTACGTGAAGTTATTGTAACTAAGAAGCCTTTGAAGCTATCAATATCGAAGTTCTACTGTCTGGTTCCATTTATGTTGTCTGGGATGGCGGTGGTTGTGATTATCCAAGTCAAGTCATTGACCTCTAAGTTTCAATCGTGATGTATCATATTGTCGGCAATTACATAGTTTTCCTTCAAAATCGTTTAGAAATTTATGAATTCCTATAGATTTTTAGTATATTATAGGTTTGTAATTTCAATGCATTTTGACATTCGATGATATGCGATTTCATTGGTTTTATGCACATGTAATTTTATTGTGCCTTCTTGTGAAGTCATATCTTGCATAAGTTTTATTGTTGCCCATTAGTAATAAGATGTTTGTGATGCTTCATTAATGGAAATGTTTTGTTTTGTTTTCTAGGACTTGTAACTCCTATATGCAATATGCTTTTGGTTTTGCATGATTGGTCTTTCATAATGCAATTTTTAATTCAGTTATAGCTTGGATTTTACTTTCTTTAATTTTTGGCTTTATCTGGTCATATCTTCTTAATGGCGTTTATTATAGTCCTAGTACAATAATTATAGGAAGTGTTAGTTAAACTTAGCCCTCTCATAAAGAGTTAGATTACCAACTCCTTCCTCTTTCATAATACAAATTACAAACCTCACCTTTCAGATTGCTTCGTTAAACAATCTATACCGAAGTGATTATTTTGCTCTCAATTTGCAAAATCAAAAGAATGGTCAAATTATAATTATAAGTTTATTAACCAGTCTGCTCTCTGGTTGTGATGTTTATAATTTTGAAAGGTGTATTTGTAGTTAAAGGGTATCTGTATTATATTATCTTAAGTACAAGTGTCATAATTTGTCCCAACATTATGAAGGGTATTTCAATTTTTTAATTGAGCTCTTAGAGTAGGCTCTCAATTTTTATGTTTGGACTCAATTTTAGGATTCAATTCTTATACGAACCTTAGAAATTAGAATGACAATATTGCATGTAGTAAATTCCAGATATTTTGTTGCACGTGAGCATCAAATTTAAATGAAATAATTACTTGTTAAACTGGAAATTCGTAATTCTTGTATGATACACAGGTACTTGATATATCAAGATGTGACAAATTGAGCTCATCTGCATTAGGTTCAGTTATCAAAGGACATAATTCTTTATTGCAGCTTCATGCCAGCTACTGTTATTCCGTAAGTAATTTCAGTTCTAACTCATCTTTATGAGTTCCCCAGAAGTCTCTTGTGTGAATACTTAAACATAACTATGGATTTGGATTATCAGGAGCTTCCCATGACCTTCGTCGACCAGTCTAAGGACCTAAAAATCTGAAAGTGCTCAGAATTGATGGGGCCCGTGTTTCTGATGCTATGCTGAAAATCATTAGCAAGAATTGCAGATTTTTGGCTGAAATTGGGCTGGGAAAATGCAGTGTGACAGACACGGGCATTATGCACCTTATATCCGGCTGTGTTAATTTGAAGGTACTCAATTTAACATGCTGCAGTGAACTCACTGATTCGGCAATGTTAGCGGTAGCAGAATCTTGTCACAATCTCTTATGCCTTAAGTTGGAGTGCTGCAACTTGCTCAGTGAGAGGAGTCTCGACTATCTTGGGTCCCACTGCATCTTGCTTGAGGAGATTGATCTTACGGATTGTTCAGGAATTAACGACAAAGGTAAAGCTGTAAGACCTTTTTGCAAAGGCTCGTGCTTATTTTATACGTTCCATCACGCACCATTCAAGAATCATAAATTGCCTCTTATTGTTTAAAGGGATAATTACCAAAAAAAAAAAAAAGCCTGAGGTTTGGGCTAATTACAAAAAAATCCAGAGACAAAAAGCGCCATCAGGTTTTGATTATGTCTTAAATTTGAGGGGGTAACTGTATTATTTCCTATGAATATCAGGGGGATTTTTGAAATGTTTTCTTACTTATGAAGGGGGAAAACCTCTGGAGTTTCTTGTAATTAGCCCGAACCTCAGTTTTTTTTTTATTTTTTTTGGCAATTATCCCTTGTGTAAATGTTCGTGATTAAACATGGTTAGCACATGATCTGATTGAGGTATGGTTAAAAACACCTTATGTATCTGAAGATCCGGTATAATTAACTCCTTTTTTGTCCTCTTAATTTTCTAATTTTTCAGGCTTAAAATATCTATCTAAGTGTTCGGAACTTGTATCCTTGAAACTTGGACTATGTACTAGTATTTCAGACAAGGGGTTGTCCTATGTTGCTTCAAATTGCTTTAATATTCGAGAACTCGACTTGTACAGGTATAAAATATTCATAATTAGCCAACCATATCGAAGGGAAGTGCATATGGTGTAAATTGTAATCTATCCGAAACTGTGGTGCAGGTGTGCAGGAATAGGTGATGATGGCTTAGCTTCTTTATCACGTGGCTGCAAAAACTACGGAAGCTAATCTTGTCGTACTGTGGTGGGGTCACCGACAGAGGGATGGAGTGTCTAAGCTCTCTAGAAGAGCTCTCTGACCTTGAGTTACGAGGTCTTCCAAACATTACGGGTGCTGGCTTGAGAAAACTTGCTGCTGGATGCCGGAGATTAGCTGAATTGGATCTAAAACTTTGTGAGAATATTGATGACTCGGGATTTTGGGCCCTGGCTTACTATTCCAGGAATTTGCAGCAGGTACTTATTATCCACTTTTAGCTTGGTGTTGTCTTGGAAATAGTACATTTAACATGCAAATTGTCTTCTTAAATTGGAAGGTCTTGAAAATATAAGAAGAATAAAGTGTGTTCGTAATTGATGTTCATTTGAATCTTACTCAATAACATGAAATGGATTATGAGTGGATGAAAGCAAAATTTGAAAGCTCACCGTCTTGCTCTTACTTTCGAAAGCATGAAGATGCGTTCTTTTGTAATTAGTCGAAATGCTTGTTATTATTTTGAATTTTTTTTGGGGGTGGTGGTGGTGAAAGATTGAATTTGTCCTTGATCTTTATCTGAATCCGAGACTGTTGCTGAATGCCTGTATGAAACTGGTCATTTAGTCATGTTATTGACACTTTGGTGGATTAAGCTGCCACAAATGACAAGTTCCTCCTGACAAATTTTCGGTTCGCCAAAACCCTTTCTTGCCATGAACATTTAGATTTTGACAAATTTTCCATAAGCTAGTAAACACATGATTTTAATCATCATACTATTAGCATGTACTGTAGGATCTTCTCATATTTACCTTATTATTGATATGTTTTATTGAATATTGTCCATAAGTTGGTGTAAATTAAAATCTTGTATGTATGTACATAACTAGTGATAATTTCAATTTTAGTACCCAAACTTTGCCCTATTTCCACTTTTAGTACCTCACTTTCAGGTCATAGCAATTTTGATATCCGGTGCTTACTCTTTAATCACTTTTGCCACATCGTACATGTGTCAATTTTGGTACCCCATATTTTACTTTTCAATCACTTTCTGTTACATATGGAGTGATTAAAAAGTTAAAACACGGGGCATCATAATTGACGAACATTTGATGAAATGTGGCGAAAGTGATTAAAAAGTAAAACATGGGGCACCAAAATTGAAAGAACGAGAAATTGGGGTACTAAAAGTGAAAATATGGTATAGTTTAGTGTACTAAAATTGAAATTATCCTTACATAACTACACAAATTATCTTGTGACTTACTTTTACTCAAAACAGTGGTAACTCTTAGTGTGAATTTCATGGGTGACAGATCAATTTCAGCGGCACTGCAATATCAGATGTGGGTCTATGCATGGTGATGGGGAATTTGACCCGGCTTCAGGATGCAAAATTGGTCGACCTTTCAAATGTGTCGGTAAATGGTTTTGAGCTCGGCCTTAGAGCCAGCTGTGCACGCCTCAAAAAGGTTAAGTTGCTCGCCTTTCTTAGGAGACGGCTATCGCCAGAAATAATCGAGACCTTAAAAGCGAAGGGTTGTAAGATTAGATGGGAATAGTTTGCTGTATCATATGTACACATGTTTATTGTACGAATAGAGATAAAGCGGCTTTTGCTTCAACAATAAAAACACTCTAAGTGTTGTAATATTTATACCCAAGACGTATTGAGAACCGTGATTGAAGAGGCCCCGTGCATCGGCTAATTAGATGTTACCCAACTCGTTTTGTGATTGTGACATTCGTCCCATTTCGATTTTTTCTTTTCTTTTCTTTTTCTTTTTTTTGGAAAAACTCACATGCTTATGTTATAGTCTGGATCCATTGCTATCCTTTTTCTTTTTAATCATAATGTAGCTTTAGAAATTTTAAGATTCATAAACTCATACAAGTAAGACAAAATTTTATACAATATTGCTTCTCCGTCGTGTCTCGAATAGCCATTTTTTTATTAGTAAACGTAAAAATAGTGCCACGTTTGCAATAAGATCTAATTTATACCCATGTCTTATTTATTTTCCGCCAATGCAATGTTTCAAAAAATCAAATTGTTGAGCAAATCGGTCTTTTATCGGTTCACAGCTCAACCTGTTGGACCGCTTCAACCGCCATCCACAAATTTAGTATTAAATTAATTATTGTTTTATTATATTATATAAAATAATAATATAATATAAATTATTATGTTGTACATTTTAAAAATAAAAAATATATAAATACATAACTAAAATATCTAACACACCTGAAAATTCGAATGATCACATAAATGTAACAAATATTAACTTTAACCGGTCAGTATGTCGGTTTGGTCCGGATTTTAAAACATTGATCCAAAGTAAACCAGTGTTATTCCAGTTCTATTACCATTAATTTAGTTACGCGTCAAAATGCCAAAAACCACAGGTATTATTAAGTGGCGGTGCTTCACCTTAGTGAAACCACAAGTCGTATCTCATTTTCCTCCAAGCCTCATATTCCATAACAGAAAACTCACCACCTTTCAAATTTAGTCCTAACATTTCCCATAATCCAAACTCATCATCATTCATAATATTCCTGGAGGAGATTAACCACATGCAATCCTCCTCCATTTAACCATCCTTGTCACAACATTCTCAAAACATCCACCTAGCTTCAACGTGCGTGTTTTCATTATATATATTTTGTGTGGGGAAAAAGCCCCCCAAAAAGGGTCACGATCAAATACACTAATTTGATCGAAAAAATGGCAGGCAATCCCAAGAGAAAGACGGCCATTGTCACCGTATGTTCTTTGCTCCTGGTTGCCATGGTGGTGGCTCTCATCTCCACCGGTCGAAACAGCGAAAACGACGGTGAGGATTTGTCTGCCTCCCAAAAGTCCATCACAAACATATGTCAAAACACTGACTACCAAGAAGCTTGTGTCGAGAGCCTCAAGTCCTCCGGGAACGACACCAACGACCCGAAAGAGCTGATCCAGCGCGCTTTCCATGCCGCGATTAGGGATATTAAAGAAGCCGCGAAAAACTCCACCCTCCTCGCCAAACTGGAGAAGGATCCCAGGGCGAAATCCGCCCTGGAGACCTGCCAGGAGCTCGCTGACCGTGCGGTCAGCGATCTCCAGCGGTCCGTGGAGAAGTTCAATGACTTTGACATAACGGAGGTCGATAATTTTCTTTCCGACTTGAAGATTTGGCTTAGCGGCGCCATCACGTACCAAGAAACGTGCCTTAATGGATTCGAGGGCGTCGAAGGGGACGCGGGCGAGAAAATGAGAGCGTATCTCACGAAAGGCATGCAAATGACGAGCAATGGGCTTGCCATGGTGGACGAGATCTCGCCGTCCGTTCTCGTCTATTGGTGGCGATACCTTCAACACTCGCGTCTCCTGTCTGATCAGATTCTCGGACACGATGATGAGCTTCCAGATTGGATCGATTTCGACAGGCGTGGACTTTTGACATCGAACGAGATTAAACCGGACATTGTCGTGGCGAAGGATGGGAGTGGGAATTTTACTACCATTAATGATGCTTTGGATAAGGTTCCTAAAAATAAGGACTCAATGTTTGTGTTGTACATCAAAGAGGGTGTTTATGAGGAGAAGGTGCAAATTGGTAGCTCCTTAACACATTTGGTGATGATTGGTGATGGCCCAACAAAGACAAGGATAACTGGGAGATTGAACTACATAGATGGAACAAATACCTACCAGACAGCCACTGTTGGTAAGTATATATATGAATTTTTTTCTAGCTGGCCAATTATCCGATTATCACATTTTTAGTCAAGCGGAACTAGTTTGGATCTTCTATTTCCTACGGTATTTCACTACGTACAATAGGCTTTTAGATCTGATATCTTAATAATTTACAATAATTACGTCACTTTATACACGTGACATTCACATGTTGAATTAAAACACCTGATGAAACATTATAGAAGATCACATATGAAATTGAAAAAGCATTTTCTTGAACGTGTGTTATTTTTTGTCCTATTAGTCTAGATCTTCTATTTCTTACAGTATTTCACTATGTACAACAGGTTTTAGATATGATGTTTCAATACAACCCATAATGTCACATGTACAATAATGACTTGTGATTACTTTATCGCAGCCGTGCAAGGTGACCATTTCACCGCCAAGGATATCGGATTCGAAAACTCCGCTGGCGCAGAAAAGCACCAGGCCGTCGCTTTGCGCGTCAGCGCGGATCTATCCGTCTTCTACAATTGCCAAATGGACGGATACCAAGACACTCTCTACGCACACACCTACCGCCAATTCTACAGGGATTGTGTCATCTCAGGCACCATCGACTTCATCTTCGGTGACAGCGCCGCCGTTTTCCAGGGCTGCACGATCATCGTCCGAAAGCCACTGAGCAACCAGAACTGCATCGTCACGGCACAGGGCCGAAAAGATATGCGCCAGCCAACAGGGATCGTCCTCCAGAATTGCTCCATCGTATCCGACCCGGAATACTACCCCGTCAGGTACACCAACAAGGCATACCTCGGCAGGCCCTGGAAAGAATTTTCCAGGACCATCATAATGGAATCTTTCCTGGACGACCTGATCCAGCCCGAGGGATGGCTGCCCTGGAACGAAACGTACGCCCTGGATACGCTTTTCTACACGGAATTCAACAACCGCGGCCCGGCCGCTTCCAAAACCGACCGCGTTAAATGGGCCGGCGTCAAGGAGCTCCCTGCCAGCCGGATCAAGCGTTTCACGGCCGATCAATTCATACACGGCAAGAAATGGATAAAGTCGAACCATATCCCATACGTGGGCGGGTTTATATTCCCGGTGCCCGAAGAAGACCCGAACGTCGAGTACTCGCCGGTCGTCCCCGAAGAAGACAAGGATTTGGGTGAGTTTAGAGATAAATCAGAGTATGTTAGTAAAGGTAGCCCAAAGGCTGATAAGAAGGATAATGGTCCAGATGCTCCAACGGCGTCACCTAGCAGTATAGCTGGGGCTCCAGTGTCACAAATAGCGGCTGCTCCATGGATGGAACCATATGGTGTTGCTCAAGCTCCTAGCCCTGTTTCAGTACCGCAGCCTAAAGAGGGCGGTTTGTTTGGTTTGAATAAATTGTTTTCCAGAATGTGGTAATTATAAGGAATTGTTATATTTTTATCACCTGGATTTGATGTTTTTCTATCATTGTATGCCACAGTAGGGTTATTGACAACAGCTCCGAATCTTTTGTTACTGCTGGCCTAAAATGAATTTTTGTAGTTAGTCTGTTTCTTTTTTTTTTTATTTATTTAATTCGTTTGTGTTGATGGTTATTCTAATTGCTTGAATGTTTTCCTTCTAAAAATTCGTTTGTGTGCATTGCTTTCCTAATTAATTGCTTGAATCGTAATCAATAGGATCAGATTTGCCGAATGTCTAACATTTCAGCACTATTAAATACTTTTGCATGCGTAGATTTTTTTTTCTTGGCAAACGATCGATAATATCGATATCTTTAAAACAATTTGCATCATCCATCTTATGTTTCATGTCTTATTACATCAGTACAAGGCACATATGTATTGATTAGGTCATTTTATACACTTGACGTGTAATTAATTGTGATGTTGTATATATCATGAAACATTATTTGAAGTAGAAGATTTCATTTGCTTTTCAATTTGAAGTCACCTTGGCGCTATTGAGACTACGATAGTCGATGCATAGTCTCAGCGATCTATCTTTGATCTCAACAAAAAACACTAGAGCTCTCCACTAGGACATGCTTGGTCAAATAAATCCTACCTCCAACAATTTCTATAATTGAGTCTTCAACTCTTACAACTCAATTGGAGCCTTTCTATGCGGTGTCCTGGCTAGCTACTGGTGGCGTTCCTTGCAATATCTCAATGGTGAACTCAATTTCCCTATTGGGAGGAAGGGGAGTGATAGTTCCTATGAAATACGTCGAGATGTTCCGACACCACATACACTCTACATTGGGTTTGTTAATCACAAACGCCGAGCACACTTACGTCCCTTTTGACACCGAATTACGACTGGAGCTAGGGCAACTCGTACATTCCCCCTAGCTTTATTGCTAGCGTAGCTGGTACACACAAACTATTTTATTGCGACAATTATGTCTAGATAACCAGTTCATTTTCTAAAATTCTATCATATGCAAGTATAGACAAAAAAACTAGATTAACATCAAAGCTTTCATCACCAATTTTTACATTATATACAAAAGATGTTAAATGTCATCGTTACAATACCGAAATTGACATCATTTAAGCGGGTGTAAAATTCGGGTGGGCTTGAGACGGTCTCACACATGAAGCGTCACCGATATGGGGAAGAGAGCCCAAGCCACCAAGTGAGGTTCCATCCTAAAACCACCAGGGGACTTGGACGGTCCCACACTGAAGCGTCTGACCCGATATGGGAGAGAGCCCAAGCCCACACAAGTGAGATTCCATCCTAAAACCAATTGGTGATAGGAGGAGTAGCTCACTTGGCTTATAAAGTGGACTCTTTCCTTAATCAATCCATGGACAACTCACAAGTGACATATCTCAACAATGAGCACTAGATACCAAAAATTTCGGTTCCCCCTCAAGTTTTACTTCTATTGTCGACTCTTCCTTTAACTCAACGGAGCATCCCCGTGTGTCCTCGACAATGATCTTCATTATTCAAATATCTATCTTCTCAATTACCTTAGTTGTCCATAACTTTTTTTTTTTTTTTTTTTTGATGACCGGGGAACCTATCTTCTCTACGCCAACCAGGTAAACCACTAGCAAGCCCTTAGTTTGGTAGGGGGAATCGATAGTTGTCCATAACTTGTTTGTAGGTCGACTTGTCTGTTCATTGTTTGCGTTAAATTCATGCCCTTATAAAATTCCTATCAAAAAGAAAATTGGGGAATCTAGTCCTACTAAATATATTCATTTTGTCATCACCAAAATTTATACAATATTATTCTAACAGTGGATAAGTTGCTTGGAGATAATCTTCTTCCAATAATTAGTTATTTCTTTGAAATTCACAATAATGTCTATACACGGTTTTTCAATTACTCTATTAATGTTAGTGATGCATTAGTTTTTCTAGTTTTATACACTATTTCTCTCAAAATTAGTGAAGAATTAATGTTGTCGTATTTGAATGAATAATTTATAAGAAAAAATTATTTACTTATTTTGAATTTAAAAAAAAAAATAGAATAACATATTTAGCACAATATACTAGATGCGTATCAATATTCCTTGCATCCGTATGTTTGTCAATGTAAGATCCAACTTGTGGTCTTAAATATTTATATATAGTGTGTGAGACATTTAATTTAACATATAAAACTCTCGGATCATGGGGCCAAACTAGCATAAATTAAATTTCATTGGGAAAGAAAGAAAACAAATTTAATTTATAATATGAAAGGAAATGATTGAATAGTGGGGTGGTGTGAAATCAGAATTAGTAGCGAAAGATACAGAAAGATGTACGCAATTTCATATATTAATATAAAGATATTTTTCTAGTGAGCAACTAGTTGAGAGTAGGTGAAACATTTTGTGTGTTCTAACTGTACAAAGAGCTATACAATATCACGTGAAATGTGCTTTGACATTGACATAAAGATTAATCAACGACTAATTAAGACATAAATAATCAAAGAAAACGTAGTGGTTGCTAAGAAAAATACCAATTATATATGTCCACAAGTATATGTTTCTTCTCCTCAAACCATGTTCAGAAGTGGTATCGCTCACCCTTTATAAGTGCACTGACCGGGGTTCGAACCTAGTATTTTTCAATTTTTTTGAAATTTATGTTCTCCCCTCCAACCAATACTCCCAACTTATTAAAAAAAAAAACTTGCAAAGTGATTAAGTGTGTGGCCTGAAATTTTAAGTTCCTATATAAGATGAAATTATTGGAAGTTATATAGGAGCATGTTATTGCCAAGTGATTGTATAATTAAAGATATTTGGGGTGGATTGAGGCGACAAATTAAACACACTTGGGGAATGTTTGGAAAAAGAAAAAATGTATAATTTGCATTAGGTACTTAATTGAGTTTAGATAAAGTCAGATATGCATTAAAATTGCTAAAGTTGAACAAGTCGTTGAAAAGAATAAATAAATTGAAAAAGAATATCAGTTGAATTACTCGTAATAGTATTTTAAACTTATTACGTTTTTTGATAAATGTCTATAGTAACATTAATCCACACGTGATTATCAAATGTCACGATTGTCTAAATTGATTCCAGCTAATAAATCATGACATGGTTGTCTGAATGGGGAAAATATTACGAATGGCCCTATTTTAAAGCTCATATACAATTTTAGCCTTACTTATTCAAAAAATGCTCAATTATAGCCCTTTTTCTTTATTAAACCCCAAAATATCCCTTATACTAAATTGAAGGCAAACTATGATTTTATCAAGGTTTTACGGGCCGTAAAAATGGTATCAGAGCCTAGGTTTATTAAAAACTTTTAATTAAATTTATTATATTTATGTAATTAACAATTGGTGAGGATAATTTTCTCCAAAAAAATGGATTTGGACAATTGTCCAAGATGTATACCTTACAGGAGATATCGGCAAATCTTGACAATGTATGCACAAGACACCAGAACAAGATAACATATTGGAATAATCAATATGTTGAAAAGGAACTAGCATGAGCTGATAGGGAAACCTTGAGACAATGCGATAAACAAGCAACATATTATCTGAGTTTCCTCACGGTAAATCAGATATTATATGTAGATCTGATGAATCGTCAGGAAGCAGCTCATGAAAATCATGAGTCCTGATGGGGTACCAGAATAGAGCGAGATACTTCCAGACACATCTAAGTTCTCAAAAGATCTTAGAGAGGTTCAGAAGACGGTGCAAAATTATGGCAACTGCCATAATCATCTACCAACACAAGTTCATTAGATCCAAAATCAGATAGAGATGATGGTGAAATATCAGAAGGAAACTCTTGAAATCCTTCATGATGTTCAGAAATGAGTCAATAATCTGGAGGACAGACCAAGTTCATCCGGAGGAAAGAAACATATTGATTTCAGAATAGTACCCTATTTATACCAAAATGGGAAACCTACTGAAGTCGTACAAAAAATGACAGACGATGAAAAGTTTATCGCTATCATCAAAGGAAAATCTGTTACAAACCAGATGTGATGGATATGGAGAAGATTAATCTTAAAGATCTACATGCCCTTGCAGAATCCTTCGCGGGATTAGGAATTGTAGATATAAAGATAAACGCGGGAGATGGATCAACTTTGGTTACTCTTGTAAGTCCAAGCGGCTACGATAATCTAGAGGGGGGTGAATAGATTATCTCCATCTTTTCAATTATGCCCTCCTTTTCGAAACAAATAAGTTAAGACAATAATAAAGGTGCGGAAAATAAACAACACGCGTCGATTTATAGAGGTTCAACCCACCTAGGGCCTAATCCTCTACTACCCCAGTATATCCGGGATGTATTTCAAAAAGAAAAAAGATTTTATTAGTTACCAAAATTAATACAACATCACCTTACAACAACACCTTGAAGAGCACCACACTCTTCTTCAACAACACCTTGGAGATTACCACAATCTCCTTTGAAGGTTACCATAATCTTCCTTCAACGGCACCTTGTGAAGATCACCACAATCTTCAATCTTGAAGAACACCAAATTCTTAAAACACCTCAAGAGCACCACACTCTTGAAACACCTATCACCTAGATCACCCAAGTGTATTCTTTCCACAAGAATACTCACAAGGATGTCTTGTGTTGAATGATTGACCAAAAATCAAGATTACAACTCAATAATGAATATTACAATTTGAGTGCAAGTGTAATCAAGAACAAAAAGCCTAGACCTCAAGATTGTGCAAGTGCAAGAACTTAGGCTTATTACAACAAGAATATAAAATATGAAAGCTTGGAGAATTTGCAGATTTTTCTTGTTGTTTTGATTGTTTGTGTTGTTGTATCTTGTGTCTTCAAATAATCCTCTATTTATAGGAGAGTCTTCATAGACATAGGCTCCTCCTTCTTCACTTTTTTTACAAAAAGAGGATCACAAGATGTAGAAATATTGTACAAAAATCAAAAGCAAATCTTGGCTTGATAAAAATTTCAGACGGCACAATTTTTTGTCATCAAAATTACATAGAGGCGGCGGTTGCCTGTATAAGATTTCAAACGTTTGAAATAAAATAGTGCGATCCAGAAGGTTGCGGAGGGTCCGACCGGTCGGGGGTGTGACCGGAGGAGAGGGGTCCGACCAGGTCGGCCTACCTTGACCGGCCGCCTCCCTCATTTTTCAAGCGAGCTTATTTTCGCTTCTTTGAGCATATGAGCGTTTTTCTTGTTTCTCCCCTTTGGAATCATCAAAAAGAGTGTTAGTACGATAAAAACATCATACAATTATATCAAGGTGCGCAATTTTATCGATTTATCGAGTTTTAAAATTGAAGCTTAAATTCCAAATAAAAAGGGAAAAATTGATCATTTGATTTGCAAAAGCTCATTTGAGTGTCAAGACATGATCTCAATAAATATATAAGACTTTTGAAAGCATAAGAGTCATGTATAAGTTGAAATTTTCTTTGCGACAATTCATCGAACACTTTGTGGGCGTGAAAATAAAAGAAGTTGTATAAGGCCCTTGTAAATGAATCAAGCCAAAAAAATTCATCACCAAATCAGTTCAAACACCATTCAATACATCATAATTAACAAGCTCATCCCAATCATATGAAACTTCCATCAATAAAATTACAAATAAGCCAAAAATTCAAGGGTTCAACCCAATTGAGCAAAGGAAGTAAAATTCTTAACATTCAATCGGTAAAGACGAGCAATGATGATGATAATCGAGCCTAATTAAGTCTAAGATATGAAATGTATGCAAGAAAACAAATTTGAAGTGAAATTTGTGTGCATTTGCGAAGGGGACGAAAAATGAACATTTTGAGCCAAAATGGCTAAATCAAGACAAAGACGTTTTAAACCAAAAATTGGCAGTGGGTGACCGGTCGACGGTGAGGGCGATCGGTCGAGGTGAGGTCCGATCGGTTGCCCTCACCCCAGTCAGCCCACTGTCTCAACTTATTTTCCAAAATCCGAATTTTGAACCAAAAATCCAATTTTTCACCCTTAAGTTTTAAAAACGTGCAAAATGAAAACGCAAACCTCATTCAATATGCATTATGCCTAACCGAGCTTGTATAGATGCAAAAGTCTCGGAAGATAGCAGTTTTGTGAAAATATCCTCCAATTGATCTTGAGATGGTACGAAAGATATCTCAATTTTACGTTTAGAAACACAATCCCTTAGAAAATGATGTCGAATCTCAATATGTTTAGTACGGTTATGATGAACCGGGTTTTGAGCAATATTTATAGCGGATATGTTATCACAAAAAATAGGAACACTTTCAAAAGAACATTATAATCCGCTAAAGTTTGTTTCATCCAAAGCAATTGAGTACAACAAAAGGCCGTGTAAATATATTCGGCTTCGGCCGTTGAAAGTGAAACACAATTTTGTTTCTTTGAAAACCAAGAAACTAGGCAATCACCTAGAAATTGACATGATCCGGAAGTACTTTTACGATCATCAATATTTCCCGCATAATCTGAATCATTATAACCTTTAAGAGAAAAATTTTCATTCTTTGGATAAAATAAACCATATTGAATAGTGCCTTTCAAATATCGAAAAATCCTTTTAACGACACTCATATGAGATTCTTTGGGATTGCTTGCATGAAGAATATCCGGTCTACTTGCGGTTAAATAAAGTAAACTACCAATCATACCTCGATATTTGGATTCATCAACCGACTTGCCTTTTTCATCTTTGTCAATCTTGACGTTTGTTGCCATTAGGGTAGAGACGGTTCTTCCTTCTTCAATGCCAAACTTCTTCAAAAGCTCCTTTGTATATTTTGATTGTGAAATATAAATTCCTTCTTGGCATTGCTTAATTTGAAGTCTAAGGAAGAAGTTGAGCTCCCCCATCATGCTCATTTCAAATTCACCTTGCATTAACTTAGAAAATTTCTTGCACAAGGATTCATTAGTAGCACCAAAAATAATATCATCAACATAAATTTGCACTAATAAGAAATCTTGCCCTTTTTAAAAAACAAAGAGAGTAGTATCAACTTTACCTCTTGTAAAACTATTTTGCAAAAGAAAAGAGCTATATCTATCATACCATGCACGGGGTGCTTGTTTCAAACTATACAAGGCCTTTTTAAGTTTTTAAACATCATTAGGCCTAGAAAAATTTTCAAACCCTGGAGGTTGTTTTACATAGACTTCTTCTTGAATAAGACCATTTAAAAATGCGAATTTTACATCCATTTGGTAAAGCTTGAAATTTTTAAAATAAGAATAGGCAAGTAAAATACGAATAGCTTCTAAACGTGCTACGGGTGCAAATGTTTCATCACGATCAATACTTTCTTCTTGACAATAACCTTGAGCTACTAACCTTGCTTTGTTTCGAACAATATTGCCTTGGTCATCAAACTTGTTCCAAAATATCAAATAATTTCTGCAAAATCTTAACAAGATATCTTTGCACAAGAGCATATTAATATCTAATAATAGAGATACAATAACAAGTAACACATGCTATGCTTTCAACCAAATCATCAAGAGTTTCAAAAAACATGTAAGTTCAAATAAGCTTATAGGAAGCTATATAAGATCTCTTTTGAATAATGAAAATCCAAGAGCATATAGTTGAGACCTTATTTAAAAGAAGCATTTGAACAAGAGTTTTGACAAGAATGGATATGAGCAATCAAATGCATAATTTTGATATAGAGAAAAAATCAAATATTTTATCAAAACAAAATATAATCCTTTATAAGTCTCGGATAAAACAAGCTTTATCGAATAGTGCCTAAAAAATCGAAAAATCCTTTTAATGGCACTTGTATGAGATACTTTGAAATATCTTGAAAAATAATCACATAGACATATGGCAAAAATATACCGAGTCTAAGAGATCAATAACAATGGTGAGCGTACCTCGATAGTTTATGTCACTCTTGTCAAATAATGAGTAGATAACCATTGAAGAGGATATATAAGTCCTACACAATTCTTAAAACAAATATTGCCCAAAAACATAGCAATAGAAGTGTAGGCTAAAGCAATAAAAGATATCACAAGTATATTATGCATAATGAGTCCATAAGAGATGATGAACAAATACAAGTCATTGTAAATACACAAGAGTTTTAAAAAACATCATGCAAGGTCTTCTTTTTTTAAAGAATTTTAAACCATAAATATATATATTGAAGACCTTAATTTTTTAAAAAAATTGAGAACTTATTTTACCATTAAGGCACGAATAAACACATGCATAATAACAAAATAAAATGCATATTTAAATGGGGAGATACGGTTTACCAATTTCGCCATTTCCATGGGTTGTGCCGTTCCCATTTTTGATAATATCTTCCTCTTTGAAAATCGTCTTGTTGATAATAGTTTCTCCGATTGTTCCATTTCCAAGGATTATGTCTTTCCCATTGTTGACAATGTCTTTCTCTTGGAAATTAATTGTGGTGATGTCTTCTCCTTTGATCAAATGAGACGGTCATTTGATGTCTTTTAGGCGGTATGAATTTTCCTTGATTTTTATTTCGTCGGGTACCTAATATGACATTGTTTTGTGGTACCCTCAAGTGTTTGGGTCCTTTGGGATTAGATTTGAGACTTTTAGGTCTCCAACAATAATTAGAGCTATTTCTAGCCCGACAAGTATTTACCGTATGACCCTTTTTACCATAATAGAAGCATGTAATAGTTCTAGGAGCATAATGACCAAGATGCATAGGGACTTGATTTCTTTTCACATAATTAACAACACTAGGTTTATGATCAAGTCCTTGTTTCAATTTATCACAACTATGAATATCAACAATCTCGGTCATTTTATCGGTACTCAAGTTGGATTTTGATAAATCCTTTTTCATGCAATTAATATTCTCAACAAGAGTACTATTTTATTTTTCAAGGTTTCTAACCTTATCAAGTGTGGTGGTGTGAGCACATGATAGTGATTCATAGGAAGTAAATAAACTATCCTTATCATTTTTCAAAACATTGAATTCCTTTTTCAAAATTTTGTATTTAACAAGCAAGCTTTGGAATTCATTTTGAAGTTCATCATAATCATTAAGCAAATCACTATAATTATTTTGTAATTCATTATCATAAGAAGTAGAAGGTTTAGAACTTACCTCATTTTCTTCGAAGCCCATAAGACAACGTTCGTTTTCATCGTCGTCGGAAGTTGTAGGAAGCTCATCCCATGTTGTTGGGTTTCAAGTTGTACCCATTTGAGAAGTAGATGCTTTTGTGTGACTCCTTTCATTTGCATATACTTCTTCTAATTTTTTCCATACTTCATGTGCCGATTTAATTCCTACAAGATGAACATATTCCAAAATGATAAGTGAACAATACAAAATATTAAGAGCTTTACCATTTAAGGAGATGATTTTCTTCTCTTCATCATTGAGCTCTTTGAAGCCTTTGGAGGTGTGTGGTGTATCCATCATCGGAATGGATTCTTCATTAATGACCGTGTTCCAAATATCGAACCCGCAACCTTGTAGATAACATTCCATTCTTTCTTTCCAAAATGTATAATTTTTGGAATCAAATAGTGGTGGCTTTGTGGTGGAGCGCCGGTAAGGTAGACTTCATTCGTAGCGGTGATCGTTCCTCTTTACTCGCGATGTGAAACGAGCTTGCCAAAGAGTTTGGCTTTGATACCACTTGTAAGTCCAAGCGCTACGATAATCTAGAGGGGGGTGAATAGATTATCTCCATCTTTTCGATTATGCCTTCTTTTTTGAAACAAATAAGCCAAGACAATAATGAAGGTGCGGAAAATAAACAACACGCATCGATTTATAGAGGTTCAACCCACCTAGGGCCTAATCCTCTACCACCCCAGTATATCCGGGAAGGATTTCAAAAAGAAAAAGGATTTTATTAATTACCAAAATTAATACAACATTACCTTACAACAACACCTTGAAGAGCACCACACTCTTCTTCAACAACACCTTGGAGATTACCACAATCTCCCTTGGAGATTACCACAATCTTCCTTCAACGGCACCTTGTGAAGATCACCACAATCTTCAATCTTGAAGAACACCAAATTCTTCAAACACCTCAAGAGCACCACACTCTTGAAACACCTATCACCTAGATCACCCAAGTGCATTCTTTCCACAAGAATACTCACAAGAATATCTTATGTTGAAAGATTGACCAAAAATCAAGATTACAACTCAATAATGAATATTACAATTTGAGTGCAGGTGTAATCAAGAATAAAAAGTCTAGACCTCAAGATTGTGCAAGTGCAAGAACTTAGGCTTATTACAACAAGAATGTAAAATATGAAAGCTTGGAGAATTTGCAGATTTTTCTTGTTGTTTTGATTGCTTGTGTTGTTGTATCTTGTGTCTTCAAGCCATCCTCTATTTATAGGAGAGTCTTCATAGACATAGGCTCCTCCTTCTTCACTTTTGTTTACAAAAAGAGGATCATAAGATGTAGAAATATTATACAAAAATCAAAAGCAAATCTTGCTGATAAGAATTTCAAACGGCACAATTTTGCTGTCACAAAATTACATAGGGCGACCGGTTGTCCTGTATAAGATTCCAACGTTTGAAATAAAATAGTGCGATCCAGGAAGGTTGCAGGGGGGTCCGACCGGTCAGGGGGGTCCGATCGGTCGACCCTACCCTTGACCGGTCGCCCTCCCTTATTTTTCAAGTTGATGCGTTACTTTAGTGTTTTCATCTCTTTGGTACCTAGTCGACCGACCGTTGCTCTTCGGTTGACCTCAAAATTGAAATGTTGTCCGATTTTTATCGAAAATAAACTTCAAGAAATACTCCAAAAAATTAGTAAAAACATTTTAAATCAATTGTGAGTATTTGGACAACTTTTATAATCATTGTTTTGGTGAAAAAAACAATTAACACAAAATCATTAAAAGTGTTGTCCAATTTTTATCGAATAATAAACTCTAAGAAATACTCCAAAAATTGGTAAAAATATTTTAAATCATATAGGAGTATTTGGACAATATTTATAAATATTTTTTTGCTATAAAAACTCATTTAAAAAAATCATCAAAACTTGATAAAAACATTTATCTAACAACTCTTGACCAACATGGAAGACCACCTCCACCACCACCAGTAAATCCCAATGTTGAAGAAAGTACAGGTTCACATCATGGAGATGAAAGAATGTCTCACGTTGGAGATTTCAATACAAGGAGAGATCATATTGTTACAGGAACTCTGCAACATTCCAGAAGGCCAAATCAATATAATACGCCTTATGGAAGATCGCAACTTCGATCCAATACATCCATATGGATTGATGCTTTAAATAACTGATATCCCATTTTAAAAATCGAGAAGTTCTTATTGATAATTGGGCGTAAGCAATAAGGATTGCAGTAGGTACCCTCGATCTTACGAAGGATGGAGTCATCTTACTCCTTGAGATGAGTCTTGAAGGATCTGTAAAGATTGCATGGGATATGACAGGAAAAACTACAAGATTTGCGAAAGACACATTCGAGAAAAAAGAAAGTCTTCTTCGGAAAACAAGCTATCGGGAGTAAAGAAACTCGTCAAATATTGCAATATAGCTCATATTGGCCATTGGGAAAATCGTATTTGCCCAGAATGCCCAGATCAAAAGGAGCCAGAATTCGCAAAGGATTCCAACCAAAAATTGATCGGAGACGACTCGGAGACAGAGAATGAAAGTCACAAAAATTGCCAAAGTATCCAATAATTCGGGACCACCAAAAAATAGATTCCCCAAGCAGACTTGGTGGAGACATGTGACTCCATACACACGAGACCCACTTTTCAAAAAGACAAAAGGTGGGGCAAAACAGGTGATAGAAAGATTCATGCAGTCTATTAAAAGACCAAGGAAACAGGTCAGCAGGCTTTGGAGCCTTATCAGAATGTCTTGGATACCAGACAAGAATGGGTCCCAAGCCATGTGAAGATGATAAAACATCCACTACTCTCAGCAAGTACGGGATAGAATTCAAGGAGATAGAGGCATCAGTTACCTCTATATAAACAAGAGCTTGGGAAGGCTAAAGGCATCAATCAACGTCCCTTAGTCTTCCAAAATAAAATTTCCTTTGTAAAAATAGTTGAATGTTTTAAATTTTCAGAGTGTTTTTCAGTTTTTTTCTGTTTATGTGTAAACAAGTGCAAGCCTCATGTATGAGAGGTTAAACAAGTATTCTCTGCCCAAAAGGATATTACTGATGTAATAAATTTTTCTTTAAGTTCATAATAAATAAAGGCGTTTGTTCAACATGTGTTCATAATGTTCTATTTGTTTATCCATTTGAAGAATTATCTTATACGCTTGGAGTAGGAAATGAACTAAGGTTGTGCTGAGCCGTTGCTGAAGGAGTCAATTAACTTGTGGACCATCTTCTTTGTTGGTGAGGTTGGACGGAGACGTCTGTCAAATGATTTAGGGGCAGTGATTTATCAACTGATGGCCTTGCAAACTATCTCACCCGGTGCAGTTTTTGGTCAAAGAGAGGTATGAATTTTAAGGGATTTATTAATTTAACGGAAGCATGTTGGGCCTAATATGGTCATAATGGACTATTTCCATTTTCACCTATAAACCTTAGTTTGGAACTGATAACATAGAATCATGAGAATTTTACAGAAGTATGTCCTGTTAATTTTATCGGCTGGAAACCTGACATGATCCATTTAAAACCTCTGAATAGAGACTGGATCTAAGTAGGTGTAACAATGCCACGAACAAAACAGGTGGCAGAAAATAAGGGTGCTCATACTCTGTGAAATCTGGAACCTATGAAGCATTGATATAGATACGAGACACGGATACGGTATGATACGGGTACGAGGATACGACATATTCTAAAATTTTAAGGATAGGAGTACGACATATATATCTTTATATATAATTATATTTTTATATTATTATAAATATAGACATACTAAGTACAATAAAAAAACCGTGTTCAACATTAAAACATTAAATTTTATAAATATTCAAATATAACAATTTTTTTAAATTATAAACATACAAATATAGAAAGTCTGACATAGCACACTTATAAATTTCGTACCTATTAAATTGACAAAATTCAACAATTAATTATCATATTTGCAGAATATCATTACAACTTTATTGAAAAATATAGTCAATTTCATTTTTTCCAAAAGTTTGACCCGATAAACTATATTGTACAATTATAATTTGTAAAGAGAAAAGGACAAGATAGGTGAACCCACTACTCCACCGACCCAACCATTCTCTCTCATTTCTCCCGTCTGTATCTACTTCCACTGTTTCTTTCATTTATAGAGGAAAGAATGAAAATTGAATGGTGAGGACTCAAGATTGAATATAAATTAAAGGTGCATAATTGAGTTATGGATGAGAGAAGGATCGACACAATAAATAGGGAAACAACGTCGGTAGGTTAGTAGATGACCGATAAAATCGCATGGTGTAGTAGTGTTTTTTACTATTTTATTCTTCTCATCTATAGATCTATATGAAATTTTGAAGGACACGACTTTTTCATATGTAAATTTACACAAATTCTAGAAGGATACGGCTTTGTTCTCTCAGACACTGGTGTCGGGGCATTTTTTTTTCTTTTTTTTGGAATTTAGACACTTTGTGGATACGTATTTATACGTGTCCATGACGTATCCATATCTGGAGCATATCCGACACGGATACGTGAACTTGAGGGACGTGTCAGTGCTTCATAGTCTCGAACGAATTTGATTATGTTTCCTTACTTGTTATAAAGGGTATAATGTGAACTTCAATGAATAATTGATTCCTTTTAATAAGGAAGACCAAAATTTTAATTGAAACCTCAAAAGAGACCATTCTTGATTTTATCCCGTCTGAATTGATATCGACTTTTGACATCGCCATAATTACATAGACTTGAGGAACTTCTAACTTCTACCTTGTTGTTTTCTTAATTTAAATTTAGAGACCAACCACCAAAATCCCAAAAAGAAGGCACTCAAAATTGGTGTCAAAAGAAAAAAAAAAAAAAAAGGAAACTGCTCAACTTTAGCCAAAACACATTTAGAAAAAGGGACGATCATACATGAGATTTAGCCTACCAAAAAAAAATACTTCATTTTTTAAACACAAATACCTCTTTTAGGTATTACAAATATACTTTCTTGAAGTTTGTGTTTATTTTACAAATTACCCACTTGATGCAATTTATAAAATAGACACGTATTTGATGACAACCAAGATAGACTGACCCCCTTAAGTGGCCGAGTCGATGATCACCCTTGTATATTTGTTGAGTGTTTGCTCAAATGAATAATCGAGCTCCAGTATAGCTCGGGCCAGCGTAACATTTTGTTGATTCTTTGATGCTTAGTATGCTAGTTTCCTAACATCTAGTACAAGCTCGAGATATTTCAACTGATTCAAGCATATATATAATTACAAAACACCCCTAAGGTTTAGGCTAATTACAAAAAAACTCAGAGATGTTTCATAATTACAAAAAAAACTCCATCATGTTTGATATTGTGTTAAGTTTAAGGGGGTAACTATAGTATTTTTATAAATATCACGAGGTTTTTGATATGTTTTTTGCTTATGAAGGAGGAAATGTAAGGCGGATTCAAACATCAAAGGGTATTTTGTAATTTTAAAAAATCTCTTTTTTTGTAATTAGCCCAAACCTAAGGGTGTTTTCGTAATTATCCCTTCTATATATGTGTGTATGCGTGTTTCTAGAGCATAGCGCAACGGTGCAAGTGACTTGAGTGATGTGATATCCGCCTCGCTGGCACCTGCAGTGTGAAAGTTTGAATTGGTCTGATAATAGGCTGGATGAATATTTTTTGTACGGTGACTCAATGTACAGGCAGCTCAAGATCCTAATTAATTGAGACTTTTATATGTTTATTAATAGTGCAAATATTATGATTATATTATTGTTATTGATAGTTATAATGATATTTCTATCAGCACTGACTTTTTGACCTATTATAAACATGCTTATGTCATTTATTGTCACAAAATAACTTTTACCACCTAAAAGTAGTCATAGTTTTATGATGTAATGGGATTCTGACATTACGGCCACTTGAATTAGGTTTAATGGCTTAGAATGTCTCTCAAATAGCTATAATATTAGCTACTAGATTGTTACAATAAGCAGCACCAGCAGGATGAAATGGTCATTTAGGTAGCTTATAAGTAATCAGCATTTCCTTGACAAGGAAAAAATCCCATGTGAAAACGTACAGTTCCTTTCATCACAACCATTTATATATTGTTTTTAATGTAAACGTAGCTGTTGCTGTTGGACTCAACGGAAGCAAACAAATAAAGAAACCACGAAAGCAGCTTTTGTGGTGGGCCATTATTATTTATACAAAAATAAATAAGCATGATTTTTAAGTCCTCTAGCTAGTACTGCTTTTTTTTGAATTCTCCCAATTTTTGAAATCTCTCTGATTTTCTGCATATGGAGGGATTAGTCTTCTTGGTTGGTGTCATAGGTATTAATGATTAAATTAATTTCTTTAACTTAATTTTCATAATCTGATCAAGCTTAATTTGCACGTACTTATCACTCTTTTTTTATGTTTTTTCAGGGAACATAATCTCCGTTCTTATGTTTCTTTCTCCGGGGCAAGTTTTATTAATTCTAATAAAACATTTATTGACTTACATAATTATTTTAAGCATTTGTTATGAAATTAATAAGCTGATCGAAATTATAAGTTGTTAATGCAGGACGACGTTTTTGAGGATTTTGAAGAACAAATCGACAGAGGAATTTGAGAGCCTTCCTTACATTTGTACTCTTTTGAGTTCATCTTTGTGGACATATTATGGAGTCACAAAACCTGGGAGTTATCTTGTAGCAACTGTCAATGGTTTTGGGATGGTTGTTGAGATTATATATGTCGCCTTGTTTCTCTCTTTTGCAACTCCTTTGAAAAGGGTAACTTTGTTAGCAGATTTCTTGTTCTACTTTTATGTTTCCCCTCGTTTTAGTGAATTAAATTATCGAGTTTACATTTTCAAAAACTACGACCAAGAAAAAGATTCAATTAATGAAAATTACACTCGGTTATTTTTTGAAATTACAAATAAAAAAAAAAAACAAAGCTCAACTAATTTTGAAAGATAGCTGGATTTTTTTGTAAATAGATTAAACCTCAAGATTTTGTAATTCATCCTTTTATATTTTTTGTTTCTCACAATTGTGGAAAGATTTTTTTTTTTTTGAGTACATAATCCTGGGAGGGATAGGTGATGGAAATCGAACCGCAAACCTCTGGTTTGGGTATGAGAGTTTTAATCACTGGACCAATATCCAATTCTCTTATTAAAAGAAATTTCTACGGTTACATTTTTTTTGTTTATCACAATTGCAATTGTTTTAATCATATGTTATTTATGTGTGAGGGGAAGCAGGCCAAGACTGTAATGCTGTTTGGAATTCTGGACATTGGGTTTTAGCAGCAGCAATATCAGTTACATATTTGATGTTGGATGGTGATATGAGGATTGATGCAATTGGGTTAATATGCTCTGGCCTCAATATTATCATGTACAGTTCACCTCTTTCAGCTATGGTAAGAAACTTTTCTTAAACAAGCTCTTAAATATAATTTAGAATTTTATAATATAATTAATCTCCCAAAAGTTATGTTAAAATGCATTAAAACATGTTACAAGTTCTCAAAATATCTCATAGAATATGCTTTAAGAAACTAATACATAATTTGCGCAAACAACCCCATGTATAAATATTTTCATAAGGTCCTTTATACCCCACTATAAGGTGTTTATTAAATAATTTGTTGTTAATAATTATATTGTATGTTAAGTATAATTTAAGAATTTTGTATTATGCAGAAAACAGTGGTGACAACAAAGAGTGTGGAGTATATGCCATTCCTTCTCTCATTTTTCTTTTTCTTGAATGGAGGAGTTTGGACTTTTTATGCCCTACTTGTTCATGACTGGTTTCTTGGAGTAAGTCCTTAAATATTATTATTATTATTATTATTATTATATGTTCATAATTTTCACATAGAATCTTTTATATATGCATGTACATCCAAATATAGCCATATTTTGACTTATGCTTATTTCCTAAAGTTATAAATATTTCTTTTAACATTGTTTATATTTACAACTAATATAATTTTGACCGATATATAACTAGGTTTTTTGTAATTAGACTAAACCTTAAAAATACTTTTTTGTAATTTACAATTTTATGGAAGCAAGTAAGTTTATAAGAAGTTTATGACGATTTCCTAGACACACTTATTAGAAACATTGGTGTCATCATTTGGTACTGAAAAAAAAAAAAATCATTTGACTAACATAACCAAATTTCTTCCCAAAAAAAATAACATAATCAAATTAAAGAAATCTCTAAAATATATCAAACCTTTTTTTGGCACCTCGGGCTTGTTGAATGGGGACGTTTGACACAGGTAGGCCCAGTAAGCCCAGGTTTCAGGGGTTGAGTGGTGCTAATCAGGTCACATCTTTAAGGGGCCCTTAAAAGTTAATTAACGTCCACAGACCCATAAAGAGGTTGACCCACCCATTAATAATTTTTGGGAACGTGACAAAATAGTACTAATTGGGATTTGACAAAATAGTACTAATTGGGATTTGACAAAATTGTATTTAAATGAATTTTATATCATAATTTAAAAAAATAGCTCAAGCATATATTTAAGTAACAAACATGTTACATGAATCCATTATACACGACTTCTATTACACTACAAGAAAAAATTAGCTAATCTACAAAAAAAAAAAAAATGTAGGTTAGTAAAATAACTGTAAAATGTAGGTAAAATCGTCGTAGATAAAATTATTGTGGGTAAATATTTACCTACAAAATCTAACGGTATTACAGTATTTTTCTCGATAAATTTAAAAATTATCGGTGATATGTCGGTAATTTGTCGTTATAATTTGGGAAAGATAATATTTTCTATTTTGTAGGTATTCTATAAGTAACTGTAACTTTAAGTGACAAAATTATTTATCTTAGCCGTGAACTATTCTTTAGTACTGTGTGTATGTAAGCTAAAGAAACATATTCACTTTTTATATTTCAATTTGTATTTTTTTTTATCGGTATTTCAATTTGTATTTTAATAATATTAATACAGGTCATTGTGCATTAACAGATTGTTTTATATATTTAGTGTATAATGATGATATTATACCGTATGATAAAATATCATTTGGAATATAAAATTTATTCTGTTTGAGTTTTTAAATATTAATAGTAATTAATGGTGGGTGCATAATGTGCAGGTACCAAATGCGATTGGATTTATCCTTGGAGCAGTGCAATTGGGGCTTTATGCTATTTACAGATACCCTAAACCATCATATTATTTCAAGGAAACATTGCACAAACAGAGCCTCCTACCACCTTCTGTGCAGTGTTGAAGAATACAATGGCATGCACTCATTCTTAAAATTAAATTAAATATCATAAGCGTTTTATGAAATTGTAAAATTATTCAAACATCTTGCGTTTTATTTGTATCAGTTTTTTTTTCATTAAATTGATATATAATTCGCATTTTCAAAAATTAATCAAAATCAGGTTGCTGAACTCAACTTTTCTTATAAATGGGTTTGGTAGAACTCATCGCCAAAAGCTAGCTCAAGAGAAGAGAGTGTCCAACCCATATTTATAATAGGACAAACACAAATTCTAACACTCGCCCTCACGCCAAGGGCTCCTGTCTAAATGGGTCGGTGTCTGATTCAGAGCATCGCCTTTAAGCAAAATCCAGGTGTTCTTATAATATGATACATGGGCTTAGGCGGAAACTTATCCCAAAAGCTAGCTAAGGAGAGAGGGTGTACAACTCATATATTTAAAAAGACACACAATAATAGCTCAGCAAATTAATGATGTGAGACAAACGCAAACTATGACACTCGCCCTCACGCCAAGGCGCCAATCCAAATAGGTTAGGGTCCAATTCCCAGCATCGCCTCTAAATGACACTCGGTTGCTCTAATACCATAATAAATGGGTTTCGGTAGAAGTTCATTCTCAAAAGTTAGTTCAATAGGAGAGAGTGTTTAATCCACATTTATATACAATAACAGTCCAACAAATTGACAATGCATGACAAACGCAAGCTCTAACACCTGCTCTTACGCCAAGGGCGTCAATCAAAATGGGTTGGGGTCTAATTCCCAACATCACATCCAAATGAAACTTGGGTGCTCTAATACCATATTAGGGCTTAGGTGTTTTCCCCCAAAAAAAAACCATAAGAGTTTTCTAAATTTGTAAAATTATCCAAACATCTTGCGTTTTATTTGTATCAGTTTTTTTATCGAATTAATATATAATTCGCATTTATAAATAATAACAACACGTTGTTGAAATCGACTTTTCATACAGCTAGCTAGCTGGGGCCGAGTTGTACGGTTGAAAATAATTTGGCAACGTTTGATTTCCATAGTGGCTATATGAGATTTTGACCCCACACACAAAATAACATTTGGAGATTTTTTTTCATAAAAGACAAATAGTGCAAATTGGATATCATTTCATTTTGAAAATTCTCTTTTCTAAAGAATAATAATAATAATTTGTTTTGAAAGAAAAAGAATGAATTTTAATACTTTGTGATTGTATGAGATGAAAATATAACGATGGAAGTTGATTTGATATAAAATACTAAAATAATGTTGGATATGATTAATAGTTGGATATATGTGAGAGAATGAATAGTAGAATTTATAGAAAATTGTGTAATAATGATTGATTATTTGAGAGGCTTCTGTAAAAGGGGAATTTGCCTTAATATTGCAAAAATGAAATGAAATTGCGATAATATGGTGAATTTTTTTTGGTGTTGTCTATTTGCTCGGTGGCGCACACGTGGTATGCGCCAGGCCAACTGTTGCCGCATCTCCTACGTGCGCCACTTTTAAAATTAATTTTTTTGATATTTAAAGGTCAGGCGCAGATCATGATTAAATAAAAAAAACAATTACCCAACTTGGACTGGCAGGGAAACGAATGGTGTGATTTTAAAAATTAGCAACTGGCGCACCAGAATATTTTTAAAAAACCAAAAAAACCGAGAATCATCAGAAATCCCACTGATTTCTACTTCTAAATTACCATAAACCAATATTGGAACCACTTTGCTCTCATCTAATAGTTCAGCCAAGCTCATTTTGAACTTGGGTTCAACAATCCTAGCCTTTTAGTTTTCCAAACCCATCAAAATCAAAGTTGAATGAATTTGAAAAATCAAAGTCTCACTAAACCATGAATCCCCTCGATTTCCTCCAAGTCAACCACTTCTTCAGGCTCCAATTCATCGGCAACCTCAATTTCGAACTCGGCTTCTTCTGTCTCGGTTTAATTAACCCCTTTTTATAAATTCCTGGCGTTTCAAGGCAATGGCCTTGTCAATTTCGCCGAAAAAGATCGCTTTCAGAGTCGTCGTTCATCGTGGAAACGAGGAATATGCTCGGTTTCTTGAGGTCTTTGAGGAAAACGGGGTATCTTTCTTGTATTCTTCTTCTTAGATTTCGACTCGGGCCGCTTGGCGTTGATTTGCTTTGGAACTTGTTGACGTGGGGCCGATGGCGAGAGATGGCGGTGGAAGTGGAGAGAAAGGGTGGCTTGAGGATGAGATTGAATGAGGAGGTGGGTTTGAGCTTTTGCAAAAAGAGAGGCATAGTCCTTGTTTGTTTATGTTTCTAATGACCTCTTTCCGTTCCAACTATACATAAAAGTGGAATCATGTTTGTTCATAAAATTTCAATGGAAATCATCATTTTCATTTTCTATTTTTCACATAAAACAACATCTCAAACCTATAATTTCTATTTTCAAACCTATACACTACACTATATCACTCTTCATTACTTATTAATCACTATTTTCATATTTTAACCCATTATATATATGGCACCCACCATTATCAACTTTATCTATTTAAAATATTACTATTTTTAAATTATAACTATCTAATGAGATCTACCAACTATAATCTTATAAATATAATATTATATATTCAAATTAAAATATTGAAGTGGACCCCACCACTACCAACTTTTCAATTATTATATACATAAAATAATATTTCAAAACTACTCAAACCAAACACAATCTCATTTCCAACCCTACATAAAACACATTTCAATTCATTCATCCAAACACAATCCCAATTTCCACACGAAAACCAATAAATTCTCAAAATTCTATTTCCAACTCCAGAAACTGGAAATTGACCATGGAAACATAAACAAACAGGCCTTAATTAGATATTATTCACATGTTTTTTTTAAAAAAAAATACTCTTGCGCACCTGCAAGGTGCGCCAACTGCTAAGCTCGGTAACTTTTTTTTATTTAATCTTGTTGCCGCAGATTTCATCTGCGCCAGTCCTTTAAAATTTAAAAAAAAAATAACTTTAATAGTGGCGCACATAGGATATGCACCAATAATTGGCCTGGCGCATCCCAAGTGTGCGCCACCGAGCAAATAGACAACACCCAAAAAATTTACCATATTATCGCAATTTCTTTTTATTTTTACAATTTTAAGGCAAATTCCCCCTGAAAAATGAGTAGAAGTAATTCGTGGGAGAAAAAAGTGAAGGTGAATAGAAAATTTTCATTACCAATCGCTACGAAAATAGTGTTGCTTTAATAGGATGAAATTGTCAGTTTACGAAGAAAATAATATTAGTAATAAAAATGTTTGGTAAAATGAAAATTATCCATAATGATGTATATTCAGTAATAATAACAATTTTAGTTTCAATATAGTAATGACTCTCATCTTCTCAAAAAAAAAAAAAAAACTCTCATGACAAGCTTTATAATGACAAATAACTAGCACAATTAATGATCAGCACAATATGTATGGTGATAAGAAAGTTTGTTAATAATGACTTGTGACTAATTTTAATCCACGTCACTGTATGTGCATTTAATTATTAATAGTGATAATTTAATTTGATTCTTATCGTTATAAGGATCATTAATATGGCCAAAAAGAAATCTTTTGTTACGTAACCTAAGTATTTAGTATCTATTTTTATATAATTACTTAAAATTTTATCACAAATACATTTTTTCATGTCGGTTGTGTATTCATCTCAATTGGGGAAAAAAATAAAGAAAAAACAAAACAAACTCAAAGCACCAAATTTTCTTCTAACCCTTAGTCATTATAGAGTTGTCAAATGAGTCTGGTCGGACCAATGCTAACCGGTCAAGCCAAATAGAAAACAAACTTGATAGTAGAATCTTTTGTATTTGCCATCAAATACAATAGTTAATCAGTCCAAAACATCCATTTACTTTGGAGATAGTACGATGGACCCAATACTAGCAGGTTTTTCCCCTTTAATAGTAGGTGATAAAGAGTGCGACATATCTCATCAATCTATGGAAAGAAATCTCCATTTTTGCTTCATAGCTCAATGCATTTATAAGATAAGTGGTCATTATTTTTCTAAATGTGCATATTTGAAAAAGGGTGGACCCACTTCATGTGCATTTGTTTATGTACTCCACAAAATCAACTATCATCAGTATTATTAAAATTATTATTTTTAATTTATTACTATTATTAATTGTGGCCAACCACCAACATGTCTCCTAATTGGATTTTATTTATGGATCCCGAAACTCGGGAATGATCAAAAACCACGTGTCACAATTCATATCAGTAAATATTAAGTATAATTGATTTGGATAAAAATATATATCATTACGTAGAGAAATTACACACAATACATTGATTTTGTATCATTACCATACAATACGCTCCAATTCTTTCTTGTCTTTATTTTTTTATCTTTGTACCTATTTCTTTTTTTTTTACGCTCCTTGTTATTTTTTGATTTTTTTATTTTTTTTTTTTTTTGTTCTACATTGTTTTATATGTTATATAAGTTGTTTTCGAGGTTGTTTAAATTTGTTTATTTATTGTTTTTATTTGTTTCTATGTTGTTTCTTTGTTGTTTCGATGTTTCAAAACAACTTTAACATATTTTTATGCTATTTTTATTCATATATTATTTTTGTACATTGTTTCTTTTGTTTCGATGTTGTTCTATAATATTTTTAATGTTGTTCTAATAATTCTTTTTGTTGTTTTCATGTAGTATTCAATGTGTAAATACAATTTTTACCTATTTTAAGCTCTTTTTATTCATGTTGTGTTTTAAATATTTTTGCATTGTTTAAGGTTGTTTCCATACCCTTTTAACGTTGTTCCGATATTTCTTTGTTGTTTTAATGAAGTTTCCGATGTTTAAATACAATTTTTACCTATTTTATTAAAAGAAACATGTTAGAAATAATGTTGAAACAAAGCGTAAAATCTTCCGGGAATTTTTGCTGGAGCGTATTGTTGTGTAAAAAAAGAGCGGGGAGCGTATATTTAGGTAAAATTGCATCGAGAAGCGTAATTTAGGTAAAATTGCACTTTGGGAAGCGTAAAAGGTGACATTGACTTAAAAAGGTGGATATTTCACAATTTCCCTTAGTTATTTTCTTATAATTTACTTCGTATTTAGATTAATTAGCTATATTTGTAGTATACTACTATGTCGCATGTGTTGGGCTTAGATGAGTTAGATCCATCAACGTGCATGCATTAACTTAAAGAGGCATGACATGCGATTCAACATGTGGTGTTGAGTCAATTTGCTACATAGTATGTGGAATTGAAAATATAGCACCATTCTCTCAATAAATTTCTTTAGGTGTAACGATAAGCATTTGAGGTCTAACAATGAGAACAAATCACGAGTTCAAATCAATCCTTTTGGGAGCATGATGTAGTATTTATAAGTTGATCGTTTTTTGGTGCACTCACATTTTGTAGTAAAGAGTCAATGTGACAATGATAATGAGCACAACTAACGAGTTCATTGTTTTCAACGGGTAGCAAAATGTATACACATTTCAGCATAGTGGGGACGAAGGCATATTGGGCCAATGGGGCATCGAGCCCTGAAATTTTGAAAAAATCTAGGGGTATTTTGATAATTTCACCGTATAATCTTAAAAAAAAAAAAAATTACGAAAATAGGGAATGCTAATACTATTATTGAACACGTTCAATTACGAAATAAAGTCTTCAATTTCTTCATTCTTTTTCACCCTTCAATTCCCATTTGTGAATCTTGAAAAATCTTTGAATCATTCATTTTATTTTTTCTTTCTCAAAATTTTGTACATTTTTTTGCTCCACAAACTTGAGCTCGAATTTTGGCATTTTTCTCGTGCCTCTGTTGTCTCTTTTAGGATTAGGGTTCTTCATCAAGATGTAGAATCGTAGATTTAAGTTGTTATTATCTTACTAGTTGTCACTACCATGGTGGAAAGAGTTTTTGAATCTCATCAAGAGTTCACACCCAACCTAATGCGAGATGGGATATTGAATGATTGTATGGTAACACACGTTGAAAATATATATATTTTTTTGAAATATCAAAGAATCAAGCTATTGTAATGAACAAAAGATAAATGATATGATATATTGATGCATATGTATTCTATTATTTTATTTTGAGTATTAAGATGTAATCGAATTAATACATTGACTTTATCAAAATCGGTACTTATTTATAGTTTTATTTTTAGAGTTGGTGTATTGTATTTTTATTTTTATATTAAAAATAGTTTGGCCCCCCTCAATCAAATTTAAGCCGTCGATCGTAAGTTAATTGAGATGCACATGTATGTTGTCATTGTTATTTCAAATTTAGAGTCACAAACAAGCCCCCCGCTGGTAAGATGGCGGGTTAAGGGTTTAGTGGTCCATCAACAAAGCGAGCCTAAACGGATAGCCATTTGGGCGTGGGTTGAGGCATGCCAACCCACCGCCCCGCCACTTTCTATGTTTAAAAATAATATATGTTATAGTTTATGTAATCCAACTTTCGCGGTCATCGTATTTTTGAGCATATCATATCACATAGTCCCGATATCCATTTGATGAACTTCTTGTCGCTTGATGAGCTTCTTAATTCGTTGTAATGATAAGATGACAAACTACAACTTTTATGTTCATTACTTCCTCAAATTCATTGTTAAGTGTTGGAGTAAATGAAGAATTCCTCAAGATGGTGCAACAAATGCTTTTCATTTCACAGCTGTAACTTGTCCTTTTTATTCCTTTGTTATAGATTGTAGGATCTATTGCCAAGTGTCACAATCTTGTGTAGTTTATTAGCATATTCCCGACATCCTAGAGGATCGCCATCCTCTATAAATGGCAATTTTATTTCTTGTTTATTATCAATAAATCTATGAAAGATATCATCATTTGATTCATATGAATACAACAAAACACTTTATGGCTTTTAGTTCTTCTTTTAGCTTTTCTATCATCAGACGTAAGGCTAGGTCCCCGACTCTAATACACCTCTTCTCATTGCTTATTCATCATCTCTTTTCTTCTCTAAAAGATGACTGATGATGGCTCCTCTATCTCGAGCAACTCCTTAATTCTCCCAAAACTCTCTTGTCCGGCTTCAACACCCGGCTAGTTTTTACGTCAAGTTAAATGACATCAACTACCTAGTAGAAAAGAACAAATCTAGTTGCGGTTGCAGCCATGGTCTTGAATCTATCTCAATGGAACCATGGAAATTCTGCTAAAACCATTACATATTGACAACACAACAAGCCATTATAAATCCCAAATATCAAGCCTTCAAGAGACAAGATCAACTACTTGTTTCTCGGATTCTTTCCTCCCTATCTAAAAGTGTTCTAATCTTAATGGTTGGCACTACGTGTCAAGAAATTTGGGCGCCTCTTGAAACGAACTTTCTTTGCTCGTCTAGTGCTAAGACTCTGCAGATAAGATTCAACTTCAAATAAAAAAGGAAATCTTCATATGAGAGAGTACGAGCAAAGTCAAAGTTTGTTGTGATAATCTAGTCACTATCGGACATGGTATAAAGGATTTTGATCGTCTTGCATGCCTTAACTGGACTAGGCAATGAATATGATCCAAAGAGTAGTCAATGTTACCTTTAATCCTAAGAAGTGGTCCTTTAAGGATGCATGTGCTCGCTTTTGAGCTTTGAAGCTAGAGTAGAAGTCGGTAATCCTATTTCTAAAGAATGGAATGTGCCATTTGCCAATATTGCCACCCATAGTCAACAAGAAGGAACAACAACTCGAAATTTTAGTGGGAGAGGTAGAAATATGCCGGGAAATAGAGGATGAATGAGATGATCCTTCGAGGAAGAGGTGGAAGGTATTATAACAATGGAAGGCTCACCGTCGGTTGTGGATACACAAAATCACACACTACAAATGTTACTATAAATTTGGATTTAATTTTTTTTTCCCTCAACAAAGAAAGCGAAGGACAAGTGATAGAAATCGATTTTCTCCGGCCAAAGAAATCTCGATTCAATACTAATTCCGGATCCTATGTTCTGCCTTGCTTGACACTCGGACAACATCTCTGATCGCAATCGGATACGATTCTTGAGCCTCAAACCATGTCACTTTTGATTTTGGAAGTCTCAATACTACCTCGAATATCAAGGAAACATACTGACTTCATTTGGGAAATGGTGCGGGTTTGCATATACTTCATGTTGGCAATTCATTTGTTAAATCCTCTCTAATTCACACATTTTCATCTCAACAACCTGTTGCATGTTCCCACTATCACAAAAAAAAAAAAAAAAAAAACTAGTTAGTGTCTCTCAATTCTCTCAAGATAACAATGTCTTTTTTGAAGTTTACCCCCTGTAAGTCAAGCGGCTACAATAATCTAGGGGGTGAATAGATTATCTCCATCTTTTCGATTTTACCTCTTTTTCCAAATCCAATGCTCAAAGATAATAACAAAGGTGCGGAATGTAAACAACACACGTCGATTTAAAGAGGTTCAACCCACAGGGCTTAATCTCTACCACCCCAAAGTATATCCGGATGGATTTGAAAGAAAAAGAATTTTATTAATTACCAAAATTAATACAAATTCAACTTACAACACCTCAAGAGCACCACACTCTTCTTCAACAATACCTTTGGAGATTACCACAATCTCCCTTTGAAGATCACCACAATCTTCCTTCAATGACACCTTGTGAAGATTACCACAATCTTCAACCTTGAAGAATACCAAATTCTTCAACACCTCAATAAGAAGATTACCACAATCTTCTTCACCTATCACCTAGATCATCCAAGTGTGTTCTTACCCACAAGAACACTCACAAGGATATCTTGTGTTTGAATGATAACCAAAAATCAAGATTACAACTCAATAATGAATAATACAATTTGAGTCATGAAGTGTAATCAAGAAAGCCTAGACCTCAAAGATGTGAAAGTGATAAGCTAGGCAATTTTACAACAAGAATAATAACAATGAAGGACCAGTGTTTGCTTGAAGTGTATCTTGTTGTGTTGTATCTCAATTATTGTTTTGGTTGCTCCAAAACTTCCTCTATTTATAGGAGATGATTGATCAAGCATAGGCTCCTCTTGGGGATTGAAAATCTCTGAAAAATACAATTAAAATCAAGATTATAGTTAGAAATCAATCCCACAATTTAAGGAAATGTGTCTCATTTTGTCAAGCGGTCGAAATTTCTTTGTCAAAAGATAGAGGCGACCGGGTCATTTAAATAGACGTTAGAAGAATACACAAGCAAAATAACACAGTGACCGGTCAGCGTATACCTCGACCGGCCGACCATCACCCCAACCGGTCCCCCTCATGGATTTTGCAAAGAACAAGTGTTACATTTCGAGATACGCCAGTGCCGACCGGTCGACGTCACGGTCGTCGACGCATCCTGTCGGCCGGTCGACCGGTCGGTTTATACCGTCTCATTTCTGTTCCAAAAAAAACATCTTGATGTGCGGGTTGCCCTATAGGCGACCGTCGACCACGAGGCAAATGTTGTCCAATTTTTTATCGAAAATAAAACTCAAGAAATACTCAAAAATATAGTAAAAACATTTTAAACCGATCGAGAGTATTTAGACAACATTTAGGGACCATGTTATAGGAGTAAAAACTCATTGATATAAAATCAATAAAAGTGTTGTCCATTAATAACAAAAATAAACTTGAGGAAATACTCAGGAAAATATTGAAACCATTTTAAATCATTTAGGAGTATTTGGACAACCTTTAAAAACATTGTTTTGGTGATAAAATAAAATCATCAAAATTAAGATAAAAACATGTATCAAACAATCTCTCCTTTTTGATGATTACAAACCAAAACAATTTTTACACAAACTAAGAGAGCAATTTTAGAAATGATTTTCCGGTAAAAACATTTGACCGTTTGAAAGAACCAAAATTTCCAAAAATATTAAAGCAACCAAGTAGGGAGTAAATATTTTCAATAATAAGCACAAGCTCCCCATATCAACAAGCACATCAAGAATAATGTAAAAGCAATTATCCATAAGCTAAAAGCTTTAGCTTTTACAATTTGTTCAAGAGCTTATAAGCTCCCCTGTTACAAAACATCATTAAACAAAAATATAAGTCCATCAAGCAACAATTGGACTAAGAACAAATCACAACTTATGGCTTTTATGAGCCATAGCTTATAGCTTTATGACAAGCTTTTATTAGCTTTTTGAGCTAATGAGCCAATATCCTATTTCTCCCCTTTGGAATCATCAAAAAGAATGTTAGGATGGTGGAAACACCATACAATAATATCAAAAACACGCCAAAGGGACGGTTTAATAACCGTTTGAGCAATTAAGCATAATAATCCAAGGAAAATGGGAGAATTGAAGCATAAGAGATCCATAAGCTCATTCGTTAGCTAAAAACATGAAGATTTCAAAAGATTTTAAGACACTTTGAAGCAAGAGAATCATGTATAAGTTGAAAGTTTCATTGCAACATTTCAACAAACACCTTGTGTGTGTGAAAAATAGAAGAGGTTGCATATAGTCCTTGTAAAGGTTTCAAGCGAAAAATTTACATATCATCAATCAACCTCATTCCAAAGCTCAATAAGATCATATGCAACATTTGTTCATCAAATAAGAAGCTCAAAGTGGATTCTCAAGGGTTCAACCCAATTGAGATAAGCTAAGAATGATCAAGGCATTACAAATGCCAAAAATTAGAACATATATCAAGTAATAAGTCATGCCAAAACAATATATGTATCAAATGTCAAATGTCCCAATATATCCAACTAAGCATAATGATCAAAGCATTAAGAGAATCACTTTTACCATCAAGTACTTCATACCAATTATCAAACAATGCTTTAGAGTATTTTTACCATCAAATACTCCATCAAAGTCTAGATCATCCACAAGTCATTATCAACTTGCAATTTTAACCCTTTTAAGAAAAACAAGCAAATATCATTAGTACAAATGAGTTTTACAAAAGTTCATAAAAGTACAAAGCAACTTAAATGAAAATGCTAGAAAGTAAAGGAGATGGGGATATCAATCTTCGTCCAGAAGAGAAGCAAGTTAAATTATGAGTCCTTGATGAATTTCTTCAATTTGCCATTGACTTTTTCAAACTAGAATTTTCCTTTTTCACAACCCGGAGCTCTTTTCTAAGAGAGGCCACATCTCTAAATGTTTCTCTTTCCACTTTGGCCATTCTCTCTTTGAGATTTAGATCTTCAACATCCAACTCGTCTTCATCTCCTTCCTCATTTTCTTCCTCCCTAATTTCTTGTTCATTTCCCACATTTTCTTCTTTCATTTTCCTCTTCATTCCCCACATCATCTCCTTGTTCGTCAAACTCACCTCTTCCAATATTTTCAACCTCATTGTCATTGAAGAAATCATCCGAGGTTGTTGTTGATGTCGGGCACGCCCCAGCGGCTTTGGTAGGAACCCGTGGTAAATGTCGTCGCATTCTTACCATTTGTAGAATGTTGGCATTATCAAAATTATTGTGACGAATTTGTATTCATTTCATTTTCCGGGTATCCCGATAAGTATAAGAGTCGGCAAATCAAATTTCCCCAGGTATATTTCTTCTTGGTGAGCTTTCTAGATTCCAACAAGCAATATACAAAAATTGCCCCATAATTTACTCTTTCTCATCGAACAATCTTATAGGTGAGAAAGAGTTCGAGATTACTTCGGAAGTTTTATTTCCTTTCCACAAACACAATAGGAGCAAATGATAGATATAATCCGATAATTTGGCGGCATTAAGTATGTCACTTAGGGATATACTCAAAAGGTTTTCACATCATCTAGTGAAACACCGAAAATGTTATCATCCCAAGGGCGCAATCTACATTGACTACTCCATCATTTGGCACGTTAAAGTGATCACAAATATCGCCAATGTCCATGAAAAATGTCTACCATTAACAAATGTGTGAAGTTCAAGGATTATCTATCGTAGCATCAACAATCCACATATTTGCATAGAAAAGTTTTATAAGCTCGTCATCATAGTGCAAACACGGATTATCCCAAAGTGAAACCCATCCTTGAATTTCAAAATAAGCTCTAATATCCTGGAAATTCATCATGAAATGCTTGAAAAGCGAACCATACGAGTGCATGCAATTTTCTTATCATTCAATCCATATTTCTCATAATGTTCCTCCGCAAGTTTATTTAAAAATCGAAATCTATTAGCTCTACAGAGGAGGCTCGTAGAGGTGATAACTTACTAGAGTCCCAATGAATGCTCGATTTTGAAACCCCTACTCTTAATTCGACAATCTCCTCTTCCGTAGTTTCATTTTGATGGTCTCTTTGTAGAATATCATCTTGTTGGGGATTGGAAGAAGATTCACCCTTTGCCTCCTTTCTCCTCTTTTGAGGATTTCGTTCGGTAGAATTTCTTGGAGGTGCCATATATGTGAAGTTCTTGCAAAAAAAGAAGTGAATTAGCAAGAAAAATTTCAAGGATTGATGAAGAATTGAAGATTGTAGAAGAAGGGAATGAAGAAGCGATATAGGGTTTTAGGGATTTAGCCGTCTATTTTGAAAAAGAGGGACAAAGTTTTTAACTAGCAAAAAGGCACAGGCGGCCTGTCGAGGTATGGGGCGCGGCCGATCGATGTGCGGGGGCCGTGCATCCTTGCTTTGGCCCCGGGTGATTTTTCTTTCTCCCAGTTTTCCAAAATTGATTTTTCACCCAAAAGTTTTAAAACTTTGCAAAAATATAAGTTTGGACTATGTCCAACAAATATGGGTTTTGGGAAAACATATAAACGATAAAATCGAGACTAAACACGTAGTGGCTTTTAAAAGAAAATATTTGCAAGATCAATTAGGGGCACTTAAGGGATCAAAATGAAATATCTTGAAAGATATGTGCATAAGCATAAAATCGAGTTTAAAGAAAATACGAGTCGACATATACCTCGATGGTTTAAGAAACTTGATGACGTAATAGCCAATGAGTATGAAATATGTATCCTACACAATTCTTAGACAACATTTGCATAGAAAATACAAGTGTAGGCAAGTAATATGAGATATCAAAAAGAGCTTATGCTATAAGATTTCATAAGAGATAATAAGCCACATAAGTCAATAAAATGCTCAAGAGTTTTAGAAAATCATGCAAGGTCTCTTTTTAAAATTTTGAAACTCATGAATATATAAAGAGACCTATATTAAAAATAAATACTTGAAGATTCATTTTGCAATTAAGACATAATTAAAAGTATGCATAGATTTAAAAATAAAATGCATATACAAATGGGGAGATACGTTTACCAATTCACGCCGTTTCCATGGGTTGTGTCTTTCCATTGTTGATGATATCTTCCGTTGAGAAGTCACTTTGTTGATGATGACTTCTCCGATTACTCCATCTCCAAGGTTGGTTACCTTCCCATTGTTGATGGTTTCTTCTTCTTTGAAAATCATCTTGTTGATGATGTCTTTGCCGTTCAAGGATTGTGTTCTTCCCATTTTGATTATACGCTTCTTGGAAATTGGCTTTGTTGAGAGTAGTTTCTCTTCTTGATCAAATGAAACGTTCATTTGATGTTTTCTTGGTGGCATGAATTTTCTCCGATTTTTGCTTTGCGGGTGCCTAATAGCACATTGTTTTGTGGTACCCTCATGTGTTTGGGTCCTTTAAGATTAGCTTTGAGACTTTTAGGTCTCCAAATAATATTTAGAGCTATTTCAGCCCGGTGACAAGAATTAGCCGTATGACCCTTTTTGCCACATAAAACAAGTAATAATTCTAGGAGCATAATGACCAATATGCATAGTGACTTGATCCTTTTTCATATGATTAACAACATTAGGCTTATGATCAAGTCCTTTATCACAATTATGAATATCAACAATATTGGATATTTTATTGGTACTCAAGTTGGATTTTAATAAATCCTTTTTCATGCAATCAATATTCTCAACAAAGAGTACTATTTTCTTTTTTCAAGGTTTCTAACCTTGTCAAGTGTGGTGGTGTGAGCACATGATAGTGATTCATAAGAAGTAAATAAACTATCCTTATCATTTTTCAAAATATTGAATTCCTTTTTCAAATTTTTGTATCTAACAAGTAAACTTTGGAATTCATTTTGAAGTTCATCATAATCATTTGTAAATCACTATAATCATTTTGAATGACAATATCATAGGAAGTAGAGGTTTAAAACATACCTCATTTTCTTCATTGATGCCCATAAAACAATATTCAATTTCTTCATAATTGGAAGTTGTAGGAGGCTTATTCCTTAGATTTGAGCTTGTATGATCTTGAGAAGTAGATCTTTTGTTTGACTCCTTTCATTTGCAAATACTCCATAGATGGCTTCTAATTTATTCCATACTTCATGTGCCGACTTTATTCTACAATATGTTCATATTCTAAATTAGTAAATGAACAATACAAAATATTTAAAGCCTTACCATTTAAGGAGATGATTTTCTTTCTTCATCATTGAGCTTTTTGAAGCCTTTTGAGGTGTATGGTGTATCTTTTTCGTCGGAATGAATTCTCCATTAATGACGGTGTTCCAAATGTCGAACCCATGAACTTGTAGATAGCATTCCATTCTTTCTTTCCAAAATTAAATTCTTGGAATCAAATAGTGGTGGGCTTGGTGGTGGAGGTCCGGATAGATGAGCTTCGTTCAGTAGCCGTCGATCGTTTCTCTTCACTCGCGATGTGAAACGAGGCTTGCCAAAGAGTTTGGCTTTGATACCACTTCTTGTAAGTCCAAGCGGCTACAATAATCTGAGGGGGTGAATAGATTATCTCTCCATCTTTTCGATTTTACCCTCTTTTTCCA
>JABTTQ020000427.1:0-50000 GCA_016081115.2 Rehmannia glutinosa | reverse complement strand
CCGTGTTACAAACCTACCTTCCATTTTCTTTCCTAAAATATTGAAAAACCCTACAACTTATTCTTATAAATTAAACAGATCGATATCTCCATTTTCTTTCCTATCAACGTTAATTTTTTAGCAATCAAACAAAAGAAAGCCGAACAAAAAAAGGAAAAAATAAAACTCTCAGCAGCCATGGAAAACAACGCAGTTATCAAGAAAACCAAGGGGCGAAGAAAAATCGAAATCAAGAAAATCGAGAAGAAATCCCATCTGCAAGTAACCTTCACCAAACGCAAGATGGGTTTGTTCAAGAAAGCAAGCGAACTCAGCGTTTTGTGCGGGGCACAAATCTTAATCCTCGTCCAATCGCCGGCCGGAAAGATGTTCTCGTTCGGACATCCTTGTGCAGAAACCCTGATCGACAGTTTGAAACGGGGTAGTGCATAATTTTGTTGAAGACGAAGAAGGTAGGAGAAAATACGAGGAGGCGGTGATGAGGAGAGTCGAGATGGAAAAGAGGATGAAGGAAGAAAAGAAGGAAGCGTGGTGGGACGAACCATTTGAGAGTATGGAATTGCACGAACTGGAGGAATATTTGGAAGCATTGCAGGGGTTGAGAGATAATGTTATGCACAGAGTGGAGGAGATGAACGTGGGTAATTTGGGTTCGACCTCGTCGAATCATGTGTTGGGTAACTCAGTCACAGATCATGATGAGGATCTTGATTTTCTTGACTCGTTACTATATGAATCGTCTTTGGGATCAAGTCCAGTGTCTTTGTTTTAGGGTTTTTAGGGTTTAGGTCAGTTGGCATGGGGTCAATAAATTTTGTATGTAATTTAGATTGAGTTAATTTGTGTATGCATGGTTTTAAGGGTTTTGATCAAGAAATTAGATTTTATTACTTTAGAGCGGGTTTTGTGTAGGTTTGGTTTTTTTGTTTTTGGCATGTTGGGGTTGGGGTCGAGAAATTTTGTAAGTATTTGTGAGAGATAAATATCATCAGTTGATCATTGAGTAGAACTTCAAATTTGGAATGAACAATCTTAATTTTCTGTTGTTTAATTTGTTTTGTTTTGTTTTTCGTTTTATTTGTTTTTCTTTCTATTTAATTTGTTGGAGATTCTGTTCTGGGTTTGCAGTTTCCGTGTTCAAGGCTGCAATAATAACATGAACTGATTTTTTCCTTATAGAAAGATCAGTCGAATTTTAATTCGATATTGCTTCCCTCAATTGGTCAAGAGCTTCTGAAACAGTAATTAATTGCTTCGTTTTTTTCTTCCATTTATTGAATTTATTACTTGCCATTTATATATACAAGGAATTACTACGAATGCCAGTGTATATTAATTAATATATGCAAATTAAGATTAAATTTTCAACAACTATTTTTTTTTTTTCTCAATTAAAGGGATAAATAATTCATTGATTAATGTTCATTATATAAGAACCAATCAGCTATCATTTGTAAGTACCAAATATCAATAATCAACAATCAAATACAAAATTTAGAGAAGACGACCCATCGTACGTGCATTGGCTTAAAGAGGCTCGAGGTGCGGCCTGCGATTGATCAACACGTGGCGTTGAACTACTAAACAATATGTGGAATTAACTAAGTTACTTTACTGGGATCAACATTATATTTCAGTGGTAGAAACTCATATAAATGTATTTTCCTTTTCCTACTATCCCTATTCTACTAAAAAAAAGTTGTGCCTTCCATCAAGGAACATCTTTTGTTGTAGTGGTAAGCGCTTGAGCTCCAATATTATAAAATTGATAATTGAAATTATAGGTATGAGATGATATGTTTTACGTGAGTAATAGAAAGATAAAATGGTGATTTATAATTATTTTTATCTTTTTTTTTTATGAATCAAACATAAACACATTTATGCATGCTCTTGGACTGCTTACAAGTACAAAATTTCCATGTCCCAACCATTAGAAATAGAATGTGCAAAAATGAGTTGTTCAAGATTTTAGCTTGCGATTGGATATACTTTCATTTTGAAAATTTTCATTTTGCTAGATAATAATAGTGAAAAAAAATTGGGAGAAAAAAATGAATTTTGAGAGTGTGATTGGATATGAGATAAAAAAGATAATGATGAAAGTTGAGAAAAAGATGAATTTTGAGAGTGTGATTGGATGTGAGATGAAAAAGTAATGATGAAAGTTGATTTGATGTGAAAATAGTAAAATAATGATTGGATGTGATTGGCGGAGTTAGAATGGTGTGAGTGAATGAATAGTGAAATTTGTGGGGTAATGATTAGTTTTTGTGAAAAAATGTGTAGATGTGATTGGTACCAAGACAAGAACACCATTGAGTAGTTAACAAATAAATATTCAATAAATAAAACTAATATTCTGTGTATGAATCTGCCACTTGAGGATATAGCAGCATCATTTCAGAAGCATAAGAATTGTCAAATTCACTTGGCTGCAGCTGGTGGTTGTATTCATGATTGTTCTTCTCCATAATGTAAGTGAATTGTGGACTTTGATCAGATTATATTTGAACAATATAATATTGATTAAAATAGAATACTATTCGTCAAGTATTATCATATATCTGTTAGGAACATGGAGAGGTTCGCACCAACATATTATTATGTAAGTGTTTAGAACTATATCTGGATTTGTTATTAACAAGTTGTTTCTAACACGAGCTCCTCGACAACCCAACGATCTACAAGTGTGGATTTTTCGTAATGCGATACATGAGGCGAGATAGTTAAAGAACTTACATCCATGGACAGTTCTTCGTTGCGAGCAATGGTAATTCTATTTTTCTAGATTTTCTTAATTTATATATTACAACACCATCGATCTTTTTGTTTATATGAGGTATGTATTTATTGTTCACAGTTCACACATGCTAACTACTCCCGTGGAGATATCGACGGCGTGCGTTAAGTGGGCGGTTAAATATCAAATCATATTGGCTAGTGAAAAGGTATTTAGAACTTATATTTTTATATTAATTTTTTTTTCTATTAAACAAAGTTGTGGGATGTTGCTTCGTCTTTACTTATGATTTTTCTTTTATGGTAATTCATGTAGTTTATCGACGCTACTGTTGTTGTTGGAGTTACTATGGGGATACTATTTGAAGCTACCATTTGTAGATCTTTGGCATACAAAAGTATTGTTGTTTTGGCACTTTTATTTTGGCGTAACACTCGATATTAAATTTATGTTGATTTGGAATTTTTTTTGGTAGAAGACTTTATATTTAACTCGATACTAAATCATTATTATTTTGGGCATTTTGTGACATTGAGATATGAAATACAATTTGAAGTAGTTTAATTTCATATTTTATTCTTGTTTCACAGGTTTAATTTGTAATTTACAATAGCAAAATCAAAAATATTGTGCAATATTATTGCAAAATTCGCATTCAAACACAACAGTTTTTCATTGTTGGAAAACTGTTGTGGTTGATAACAAAGACAACGGTGCAAAACTGTTGTGGTTGAGAACAAGGACAACAGTTTAAAACTGTTGTAGATGGTTGCGAAACTGTTGTCTTTGTTTCATAATACAACAGTGTTTTTTGTTGTCATTTAGTACCTCCTTTTACAACACCACTTTCTACAACAGTGTTTTTCTGAAAAGACAACGGTGAAAAACTGTTGTTTTTTTGGAATTTTCTTGTAGTGGTGAAAGAAAAAGTGAGAAAAAGTGAAAGTGAGAGAATAATATATTTTCTGAAAATTTTCATAAACAATCGTATATTTGGTCAAAAAAAATTATCCAACGGAACGAAATTGGATTTTCGCTCATATCCAATCGCATTAGTTTCTAGATATTTTCAAAAAAAAAAAGATTTTAGTTTCTAGATGGTAGCTTGACTTTGATCTCAACTTTCTACGGCTTAAGGACTTGACCTCAGTTTTGCTTGCTTATGAACCCTTCAGGAAGACCGCCATCATCTTTTCATAGCTCGTAGAAAATTAACAAATGGACAAATAGCTTATTAATCAAAATACGCTGTACAATACTCTCGTCAATTAATTAAGCAACTTTTAGTTTATAAGCTCTACAAAATATTTTATAAGTTCTTTAAAAGTTTATACACACCGAAAAAAAAAAGGAGCTCACTTCAACTCATTTTCAAAATATAATCTTATTAACTTTAATTATAAACTACGTACATTGTTAACAGTTAAAAGATCCATCATTTTATTTTATTTAAAACACCAATTTATTTTAACTTATAAATTTCTAATAATATTTATCAGATGTAGTATTTTACAAGATCTTTTATATAAATTTAATTAGACGTGCCCTCTTAAGCACATACTGTGTTTAATTTAAAGCGATTGGTATATATCGATAGGCGAGGCAGAGCTAGACATTTAAATTGACGGCTAAATCAATAAAATATAAGTATTAAAATATCAAAAAGTTTGGGGGCTAAAGCCCTCTCAACCAACCAAGAGGAAACGCCTCTCTGTCGATATAAAATTCAAACGACAAGAAGTAAAGATTTACCATTTATGAAGGAAAAAATATTTTTTTTTGAGAGTGGAAAAAACATTTTAATGTTAGTGGAAATTGGAAAGTGGAAAGAATCAATTACCTATTAAAACATGATTTCAAAATAGAAAGAGATATTCCCTCAAAAAAAAAAAAAAAAATAGAAAGAGATACATGATTTCAAAATAGAAAGATTTGGAACCATGCAGATAAAGTATTTTATTTTCTAGCTTACCAAAATCTTCAAATCAGTTTTGACCATAAATTGTCAATTAAAAAAATATATCTGGAATAAGATACATAACAAATGTGATCTTTGTTTTTTTTTAAAATCACTCAAGTCAATCTCAGGTCAAAAGGAAGTCTTCATGCTCGTTCTCATCCCGGGAAAAAGTCTTCTCGCCTTCTTCTCCTTGAAATTTGGTAAATCATTCGATTGAGAACTTATCTGCACACACGCGCAAACGTTAAAGGGCCTGAGGGTTTGTCCCAGGGAGGCCTCTCTGATGCTCAAATCAGCATGGTGAACGAGAGAAATAACAGTAAACGAATACTGTAAAATATACCATAGGAGAATAATGAATTTATCTACTTACAGATAATAGGAGGGACATTTTTATATCTGGGAGATCAAGCTTTTACCAAGAAGTTCGTATATTCAAATCAAAGGCAAAAATTTATGTGAGAGAGTCTCATGAATCTATGTCTATGTCTGTTAGACGAATCTATGCCCACTTATGCAGTTTTGAAGAACTAATTAATCCGTAGTAAAGTTGTAGTTTTCCTTGTTTTGTTTCAAGTGATCGATCAGTGATTATACCCGCGCTAGACCCAACCATTCTCCCTACCCCCACCACCACTATTTCTTAATTTTTATATTTTTTGACTTGGTAGGAGAGTGGACAACAGCCACTATATTAATGAGATATTGATATAATTTGATTAGTTTTAGCTACTTCTCTTTTAATAAGCTAATTTGATGTTGTCAAAATAATAATAATAATAATAATAATAATAATAATAATAATAATAATAATAATAAAAGAAGCCAATGTGATGATTTTTCCATGACATTATTTTTATTATATTTGTAAACTAAGACCTATGAAATCTAAGTATCACATATCACATTTTTTCCCTAGATCTCTGATTTCGTGTATTAAATTAAATATATTAACTAAATATCTATCATGAAAACCTCTATACAATTTAAAATTCAAAAAAATTATTTACTATTTCCTTTAAAATTTAATTTTACTTTAAAATCATGACTTACTATTCACTTTTGAAGTACGACTTTTTACTCAAAAAAGTAAAGTATCACTTTGTATTCAAAAAGTATTATTTTTTTACCGGACAATTATTACTTACTATACTCTTTAAAATTATATCTTATTTATTTTAAATTATTACTTTTTACTTAAAAAGTAATATTTTCTACTTAAAAATTAACACTTATTAATCTTAGAATTATGATGTTTACTTGAAAAGTATTATTTTTTACTCAGAAAGTGTTAACTTTTATTGTAAAAGTATTATCTACTATGTCTTTTAAAATTGTCTACTATTTCCTTATGCTACTTTTTACTTAAAAATTATTACTCACTAATCCCTTTAGAAGTATTGATGTTTACTTGAAAAGTATCATTTTTAACTCAAAATTATTACTTTATATTGTAAAGGTACTATTACTACATCGTTTAAAATTGTGTATTATTTCCTTTATAATTGTTACTTTTTACTTGAAAATTAATACTTTTTCTTAAAAATTATTACTTATTAATCCCTTTTAAAGTATTAATGTTTATTGGAAAAGTATCATTTATTACTCTAAAAGTATTAATTTTTATTGTAAAAGTATTACTTGTTATATCTTTTAAAATTATACATTATTTCCTTTAAAACTATTATTTTTAATTTGAAAAGTAATATATTTTATTTTAAAAGTATTACTTACTATACTTTTTTTTTTTTAAATCTGTATTACTTACTATACTATGTTTATTGAAATGTATTATTTTCATTAAAAGTGGGGTCCAAAGTCCACATGAAGCCATCTATGTGCTATTACTGTTCCTTTTGCTGACCAAAAAAAAACAGAAATGAAGAAGAAAAAAAAAAAAGGTGACACTTTTTTGCAAAGATTGTTGTGTTTAATTGGGGATTGAGAGAGGCAGCGAGCGGCTAGAATCGTTAAGTGGCGGAAGGCACGGTGGAAGAGGTGCGAGATGCGTGGTGGATAATAAGTAGCTTCAAAGGATGCTTGGAATGGGCACGTATATTATTGGGATTCATTGGATAAGCCTTGAGTTGGGGATCCGTCTTACGGATTTAGATCCGTGAGACGGTTTCACAAGAGACCTGTTCCAAATCAAATATCATCAAATATATCATGTTTGATACGAGATCAAGCTTTCAAGCCCTCAAATTAACGTTATTGAGATTCAAGTTCATGTTTGGAGAAGATTAAACTGAAGAGTTCATCTTCAAATTCTCGAATTCGAAATATAATATTCTTGAAGAAAAGAATCGGAGGAGAAATAGATCATGTAAACTATATTTCATTTCGATTCTAATATATTCAATTTGTACACTTTTTCTTGTTTGTTTATTTGCAGATAATAAAATTTGTGTTACACCTACAATTAAATCATAAATAAATAATATAGCAAAATATTATTTGAATAATATAGAGAAGTGACAATAATTCTTCTACAAAAATAAATTAATATTGCTATCATTATCTGTGTGTGTATCGCTTTAGTAAGTAATAAGGTTTAGATATTAATTTATATTCGTAAATATTTCTATTATATAAGAAGTGTATGTCACTATGTGTAGCAGTAGGTCAACTATATTAATTAATCTAGAAATTTATTTTTGAATGGAAAAATAAGTTTTTTAAAATACTAAACAAAAAAATATCATACTCATTTGATATACTTTTTATTTGACACCAATATTAATTAAATTCAAAATAAATAAATGGCTAAATTTATATTGATGATATAAAATTAAACATTAAATCTTTAAAAGTTATTTTTTATTTTGTAATATTGATTTTCATTTCACATATAATAAATAACTACACATTGAAATTTAACCCATTTATATATTTCAAGTACATCTGTGCATCATACATAATTAAAAAAATATTCACAGTTAATTAAATAATATATATTAAATTGATTATAGATCTATTTACTACGTACCTACTAAATAAAATATATTAAATATATTGACTAATATAAATCTATGTACATATGTGTATTTTTCAAAAAAAAAAATATGTGTCTTATCTAGAATTTTAAAGTTACATTATTTATTTAAATAAAATTTAAGATTAATTTTGTTGGGGACAAAAATGGTATTTCATAATTTAATTAAATATAATTCATTTTATATTTTTGTTTATTTAATATTAATTGCTCAATGGTCTCTTGATAATTAAACCCCCCAAAGAATTCTGGTTTTGGCCCAAGCGGTCGATTTCTCCTACGTGGACTAGCCCATAGGCCAATTTCTCCTACACGGCCCACGGGGCCCATGTCCCAGGTATAAAAAGATCCCTCCGATTAATTATAAGTAATTAACTAATAATTAAGTATTCTCTATGCATTCGGTATTCGTTTACTGTCTTAATTCTCTCTCGATCACCGTGCTGACTTGAGCGCCGGAGGGGCTCCCCGGACAACCCTCGGGGCCCTCTAACGTTTGCGCGTGTGTGCAAGCAAGTTCCCAATCAAAGGAGTTATCAGTTACAGGAGCATAAGATAAGAAGACTTCCCTCTCAGGAAGAGGATTTTAATCAACTCAGTTGACTTGGGTGATCTGCTAGAAAAAGCCACATCATTTTGGCGCCATCTGTGGGAATAGCCATAACACACGAATATGCAAACTCAATCACAAACACGGAAAGGCGGACCTCAAGCTGCAGGCCAGGGAGCCGGAGACCAAAGATAAAGAAGACCATCAAGACGGCGAGAGGCCAACGACCATTCCACCAAAAGTGGCGCCGCCACTCCCGCAAGAAAGGGGCGCGCCTCCTCCTCCTAGAGGTGCTCCGCCCATTGAGGAAATTTGTCGACCAAGAAAACTCTCCGGATCTTGTTAGAAGAGGTTGCACGAAACGCCTGAGGAATTATGTTATGGCTCGAGCTGAGGAGCATTATCCCAATCACTACCGACCAATGAAGACCTTGATCTGAAGGACAAGGAAAAGGAGATGAAGGGTGCAACAAGGACCAAGAAGTGTCGCCGCAATAAAGAGAGTTCAAGCAATGCCGTACAAACAATACTGGTCCACAAGCTACCGCTTTGGAAAGAGAGGTAGCCGGGCCGAGTGCCGACATTTTAGCGAAACATCTACCCTCGGGAATTAAGGCATCTAACCTCCCGAGTACGATGGAACCGGAGATCCTCGGATCATATGAACAAGTTTTACGCAGAGGCCTCGTGAGATGATGGATGTCGCCACCGCAAAGCCTTCTAGGTACTCGGGAGCATATGAACCAACAACCAGCCTTTTTCAAAGAAATAGCTTATTCTCTGCTTTTCATAACTTTCGGTCACGGGATGCCCCGTAGGGCGACCGGTTGACCTTAAAACAGAGGAGTTGTCCAATTTTTGTCGAAAATGAACTTCAAGAAATACTCCAAAAAAAGTAAAAATATTTTAGATCGATCGGGAGTATTAGGACAACATTTAGAAACATTATTTTGGTGTAAAAATACATTAACACAAAATTATCAAAAGTGTTGTCCAATTTTTATCGAAAATAACTTTGAAGAAATACTCCGAGAATTTCGTATAAACATTATAAATCAATTAGGAATATTTGGACAACAATTAAAAACATTGTTTTGGTGTAAAAACAAAATCATTAAAATCATGATAAAAACATTTATCTAACAATCTCCCCTTTTTGATGATTACAAACCAAAACAATTTAACGAGGTCGATTTTGAAAACAAAACAATTTTTACCTAGGTTAAAAATGAACTATCCGTTGTGAGTGACAACATTCCACGCAACATAATCATAAGGATGGGAGTATAGATTTTCAAAAATATTTTTGCAAAAGCTCCCCCTATCAACATGCATAACAAGAGTAATATAGAAGCAATTAACCAAAAGCTAAAAGCTCACTTTTACAACTTGAGCTTAAGTATCAAGAGCTTATAAGCTCCTCCTGTCAACAAAACATCATTAGACATGAATATGAGTCCATACTACAACAAATGGACTAAGTATAATCCACAACTTATGGCTTTTAATAGCCACATCTTATAGTTTTTTCTCGAGCTTATTTTAGCTTCTTTAAGCTAATAAGCTTATAACCTGTTTCTCCCCTTTGGAATCATCAAAAATAATGTTAGCACGATAAAAACATCATATATTCATATCAAAGTGCCCAACTAAGCCGATGTATCGAGCTATTTGAACATTGAAGCTTATAAACCAAATAGAGGGAAAAGTCAATCAATCATATGACTTGTAGAAGCTTATGAAAACTCATTTGATTTGCAAAACATGATCTCTATAAATATATAAGACTTTTGAAATTAAGAGAATCATATAGGTGATGAATTTTTCATTGAAACGTTTTATCGAATACTTGGCGGGCCAAAAATTGAAGAAGATATATATAACCCTTGTAAATGTAATCAAGCCAAGTTTTTTTTTATCACCAAAAGCAATTTTATAAATATAATCCAACAACAATCATTATTCACAACACAACTATGCAAGAATTGTTGGAATAAACTTTACTGAATTAATTACTTTAATCCAGGAGCCTTCATATCGAATTATCAAGAATCAAAACTAGATCGCGGAAGCATACCTGAATCCATAGCAATTGAATCATGGGATCCGCCTTCTAGATCTACACGCTCGAAGCTTTTCGAGAGAACCTTTTAGTTTTCTCCGTAGGTTTCTTTCTCTCGCGATGGGATAGCGAAAAATTTCGTAGACGTATGACCTGGGGCCATAACCCTTATATAACGTGTTATATTGGGTACCCTATTTTAGCCCATCATTAAAATAGGAATAGCTCATTAAATATCTACACATTAAAGGCCCACACCCTATTAGATACATTAAATCCCAATTCCTTAAATCTATTTGATCACTTATAAAATGGGCTTAACCTTAATTGATGATCCACAATACATAGTTATTTCATATATAAGCCCAATGTTGGATTAATGATCCAACAATCTCCCACTGGGCTATATGTGTAACCTTATAATTATGCATTGTAAAAATAACCATATGAGTTCACTTTTTGTCATAAACCAAATGTATCTCAGAACCAATCCGGTCCATTAATCGCACCAACATAGGATCAAAGCGGCCTTCGTTACATTTATCGTAACTCGACCCATCAATGGTCACGTATGCCAATACAATTAAATGACATGGATTATAATGTAGATGCGTAGCATGGAAATTTCATGTAATGTGATCGAAACATGTATATTTCCAATTGGTCCACCTTAACTTAGTGAGATCAACCATATACCAAAATCAAAGTGTGAATAGTTTCTAAAAATAACTTCAACATATCCATATATCTTGAAATAATCAAAATGTGTCTACATAAAAAGAACATTATAATTACAAACTCCCACTAGAACTAAATATCCTCAAATGACATGACACCCATACGAGCAAAGAAGCCCATGAAACGCCTTGGGTGGCAATCCCTTAGTAAGCGGATCCGCAATCATGGAGTTTGTACCGATATGTTCAATAGACACCGTCCACTTTGAACTCTTTCTTTAACAACTAGAAACTTGATGTCAATATGCTTTGACTTCATCGAGCTCTGTTGTTATTAGAATATAAAGATCGCCGACTTATTGTCACAATATAACTTGAGTGGCCTTTCAATGCCATCTACTATCTGCGCAGACCTCTGTGACAAAGTTCTCAAGCCATACACCGTGGTTGGATGCCTCATAACAACATGCTATAAATTCATTTGCCATAGTAGAAGAGGCTATAATAGACGTTTAGCACTCATCCAAGAGACAACACCTCCCAAATAAAAAAATATAGCCTGACGTAGGTTTCATACTATCTTGGCATCCAAAGAAAATCGAGTCAAGTATATCCAACGATCTCAAGCCGATCCGACCTCCAATATGTGAGCATGTAACCTTTTGTTCTTTGCAAGTACCTCAAGACCCATTTGGCCGCTTTCCAATGGTCTATTCCTGGCTTGCTCAAATATCCGCCCAACATCCCTACTATATACGCAATGTCCGGACGTGTACATACTTGAGCATACATCGACTCCCTATCGCGACGCATAAGGAATCTTACGCATTTCCATTTCCTCAAAATCATTATTAGGGCACTATTTGAGACTGAATTTGTCTCCTTAGCCACATGGGTATCTCCTGGTTTACAATCCCGCATGCCATATCTTTTAAGAACCTTTTCGATATAGCTCTTTTGTGACAATCCCAATGTACCCCGAGAGCGATCCCGGTGTATTTGTATCCCTAACACAAATAAGGCGTCAAGATCTTTCATGTCAAAATTCTTGGCTAAAAATCTCTTGTGTCGTGCAATAAGTCTATATCGTTCTTTGTGGCAAGCAAAATGTCATCGACATACAAAACCGTAAATATATACTTACTCCCACGTAACTTATGGTATACACAATCATCGACCAAATTCATCTCAAAACCAAACGAGATGATCATTTGATGAAATCAAATACCATTGTCTAGATGCTTGCTTGAGCCCATAGATGGATTTCTTTTTTAGTTTGCAAACCATATCCTTTGAGTCTTCGACACAAAGTTTTCTCGGTTGCACCATATAAATTGTCTCATTAATGTCACCATTGAGAAACGTTGTCGTCACATCCATCCGATGTAACTCAAGATCAAAGTGTGCCACCAATGCCATTATAATCCGAAAAGAGTCTTTCAAGAAACCGGAGAAAAGTCTCTTTATAATCGATGCCTTCTTTCTGTAAAGCCTTTTGCTGCGATAAGACGAGCTTTGTGCCTTTCCACATTACCTCTTGAATCCCTCTTGGTTTTAAATATTCATTTGCAACCAATGGGTTTCACACCTTCCGCAATGATACAAGCTCCCATACGTCATTATCCTCATGGACTTTATCTCTTCATTCATGGCATCTATCCACTTTTGAGAGTTGGAACTTTCCATGGCTTGATGGAAGTCGATTGGATCATCTTCCATCATTCCAATGTCAACCTCATTTTCTTGGAGAAATACAATATAATCGTCCTGACGTTGCACTTCTTCTTTCCCTAGTGGATCTTCTTAATGGCATTGGTTCTTGAGGTTGTAGAGTTTGTTCATTTGGAATAATTTCTGGAACAGGAGGTTCTCCGACATTGTCTTGATTTGTGTCTTGAACAAGGTCAGGAATGAAATTCTGATCAATGCCAACAACACTTGTGGGAATATCAATGTATTCCTCTTCAAAGACAAAGTCTTTTACTCTATCTCCCCCCGCAAACTCCACATCCTCAAAGAACCGGGCATTTCCCGACTCAAAAATAGTCTTAGTTGTGGGATCATAAAATTTGTACCCTCCGGACTTTTCGTAGTATCCAACAAAATAACAACTAACTGTCCTTATGTCCATTTTCTTTTCATTAGGCTTGTAAGGCTTTGCCTCAGCTGGACATCCCCAAACGTGCAAATGTTTTAGACTAGGCTTCTTGCCCATCCAAACTTCATAAGGGGTTTTGTTAGTTTCTTTAGTTGGAACCCTATTTAGGATATATCTTTAGCGATCTTAAGTGTTTCTCCTAGAGTGATTATGGTAAGGTAGAATGACTAATCATACTCCTCACCATATCCTTAAGCGTTACTTTTTTATTGCTCAAAGAACACCATTCATAGTGGGTGAACCCAGCATGGTGTACTGTGGGACAATACCGCATTCCTCTAGGATTTTAGCAAATGGTCCTGGACGTTGTTCACCTGAACCGTCATATCTACCGTAGTACTTGCCACCACGATCAGATCGGACGCTTTTAATCCTTTTGTTGAGTTGATTCTCAACTTCAGCCTTATAGGATTTGAACACATCCAATGACTGTGATTTTTCATGGATGAGAAATATGTAACCATATCTAGAAAATTTGTCTATGAACGTTATAAAATATTGTTGACCATTCCAAGCAACCGTAAGAAATGGCCCCAAATGTCCGTATGTATAAGTTCTAAGACGTCCAAGTCCTGTTGGCTACAAATCTCCTATTGTTGGTTTGTTTTCCTTAATACAATTAACACAAATATCAAAGTTTGTAAAATCTAAGGGATCGAGAATCTCGTCCTGACACAAGCCTTTCAATTCTCTTTTTGGAGATATGACCAAATCTCTTGTGCCATAATGTAGTTGAATTCTCATTGTTAATTTTCTTTTCACACCTTGTGTATATAGATGCAGGATTCATTAAATGAAACAATGGTATCCATCAAATAAAGATTATCATAACCAGGATAAAGAACTGGACCCAACTAATTTTGAATCATGAAACAAACTACATATCCCATTTCCAAATGAACAAGAATAACCAAATTTGTCCAAAACAAATGTAAATAAAATTCCATCGAAAAGACGGTGATACGAATGTCTCATTAAGATCCAAATAAAATCCAGTCTTTAATAATAATCTAAATTTTCCAATTGCTTCAACTTCAACTGTCTTGCCACCCACATAGATGTATCTTTCACCATCACTTGGTTTTCGCAATGGAGGCAACCCCCGCATGACACACGATGTGAGTTGTTGCACCGCACTTATCCATCAAGTGTGTCTAGAACCGGTTAAATTAACCTCGAGAACAAACCAAATTAAGTAGCATACCTTTCTTTAGACGCCAAGCGTGATAGTTGGTACAATCGCTTTTCACATGTCCTTCACTCCACGGAAAAAACAACCCGTCAGAGCAAAGCACCAACATCGGTCTTTGCTAGTACCTTCTGTTGCAGTGGGTGCCTTTTGTTGTTTCTTTTGTGGTGTTGTCTTTGCAGCTTCCTTATCCTTCTTTCTTTTCAATCCCTTGCCCTTATGCTTGGAAGTTGAGGCAATATTAGCACTTTCTGTCTTATCTTGCTTCAACCTTTCCTCTTCCTGGACACAGTGTGAGATGAGTTCATTCAGAGACCAAGTCTCTTTCTGACAGTTATAGCTCACCTTAAACTGGTTAAATTGTCCTGGAAGAGATATTAAAACCAAATGCACTAGCAAGTCCTCTGAGAGTTCTAGCTTAAGTGCTCTTAATTTTGAAGCAGTATGAGACATCTCCATAATGTATTCTCTGATATTGCCTTTCCCTCCATACCTCATTGAAATCAGATTTGTCAAGAGCGTACCAATTTCAAAGATTTTCGTTCTTGAAATCTTTTCTCAATATCCGCAAGGAATTCCTTAGTTGTAGTAATTTTCTCGCATAGTGCTTCAATGCTTCCTAACGGCTTTCTTCATGATCATTATACACATGCGATTCGATTTCTCCCACCTTCCATATCCCTCTTTTCATCCAAGTACTTTTATCCTGTAAGAGGGGTGGAGAATCGATCTTATCGCAGTCGAGGTCCATGACTCCGAGAACTATCGGGTTCTCTTGCCATGACTTGAAGTTAGTGCCATTTAGCATAGGAATTGAGTTGATCTTTGGCGATAATATTAGCGAGTAGACATAGCCAATCAAAAAAAAAAAACTAATTATGCTCACATAAAGTATACTTAGAATTATAATGATAAATTTAAATATTGGTAATTCCCATCTAGGGGTGTGCACAGTTCGGTTAATCCCAAGCCGAATCAACCGAAACCGGTAATTCGGTTGAATCAAACCGAACTGAAAATTTCGGTTCGTTTTCCATTTTTTTTTCGTAATTTTGGTTTCGGTTCGGTTCGATTTTGAAAGGCCGGTTAACCAACCGACCAAAACCCGAATTTTTTAGAATTTTTTTATATATATCATAAGTTGCTAACTTGAATAGCAACTCTCATTAAAAAAATCAATTTTTCCTTCTAAAAGATCGACAACCGAGGGCTGAAAATAACACAAAAAAAACACTTTTTTTTTTTTAAACTTTCCTTCGATCTCGGTGAGCGAAAACATGAACGCGCCTCTCTCTCTCTCTCGCCTCTCTCACTTTTTTTTTTTTTTTTTTTTAAACTTACCCTCAGTCCCTTTTTTTTAAATGTTGTATTGGAACATGTTTGCAAAAAGCTTTTCAAAAGTGCTTTTGGCTACTTGAATTTAGCAAAATGCATTATGTGATGGGTAGCTTTTTATCACCTATCAAATGAACAAACTTGTAATTGATATCTTGGTGCGAATCAAACCTCGATAATAAGAACATATCAAACAATAAATCTTCCTTTGGGCCGATTTAGTGTTCATATGTAAACCGAATAATTATATCACGGTTTATTACCACGACGCGTGCAATTCTTCGATAAATATTAACCTTCCTTTGGGCCTTAATATTCACATAAGTTACACGCACAACCTTTTATATTCCAAAACAAATTAATTTACACAAGATAGGTCACTTTGGTGACATGTTGTTTCAATTAATTCATCTCAAAATATATAATCCATACCATTATTCAAATTTAAAATTTAAATTCCAAGATCAAACTTAATTTAGGATTTTCCATATTATTTGAGGGCAATTTTAAAAATAAACAAACTTTAATAAGCCCCAAATTAAAACCTTTTTATTAAAAAAATAAACCCTAAATTTCTTAATCAGTTAATGGGCCATAAATAAAACTCATTAGCAGAAAAGCCCAAACAAACTTTAATAGCAGAATAGTCCCAAAATAAGGCAGATGCAGAAAAGGCCTTAATATTCTAAAGATAGCAAAATAGCCCCAAAAAACTTTATTTCTTTGCAATAAAGCCATCTTCTTCACCAAACCCATTTTTCCCAAAACTGCCGCCCGCCATGACGCCACCAAAACCAGCATGGTCCGTTGTCATCCTTCACCGGCAAGCAGAGAAAAGAAAACCGAAAAGCAGCATATTGGATTTCAATTCGAAAAAGATGGGGCGATTTGGGTTTCATGAATTTCTGATTTTTTTAAAGCCCCAATCTCAGAATTGGGAAATACCCAAACTTAATCTGAACACAACAATCCGAAAGGGAGAAGGCAAAACTCCAGATTTTAAGTTTATCTCTAATTAATCCATATAATAGCACAACATGGTTTTCTAAATTCTGAAGCAATAAACGTGACTGAATCCATAAATTCAAGAAACCATATTAACAAGCTATATACCAAAAATTCAGTTAACTAAAACATACAAAACTTTGAAACTAAATCTGAAACAATCAACTGATACGAAGTTCAGATTATTCATTATAGCCATGAACTGAAACCGAAAGCCGGAGCGAAAATAAATCCATCCATATATTCACAAATACGAATATATAATTAATTCGATTCTCAATAACCCATATGAATTGGCTCGGCATCACTTTTGAAATAAACTTTAGTGAATTAATCACTTTAATCCAGGAGCCTTCATATCGAATTATCAAGAATCAAAACTAGATCGCTGAAGATACCCGAATCCATAGCAAGATTGAATCCCGATCTCGCCTTCAGATCTACACGCCTCAAGCTTTTCAAATAACCCTTTAGTTTTCTCCGTAGGTTTTTTTTTTCCGGCAATGAGATAGCGAGAATAGAATTTCGTAGACGTATGACCTGGGGACCATAACCCTTATATAACTCGTGTTATATTGGGTACCATATTTTAGCCTATCATTAAAATAGGAATAGCTCATTAAGTAAAGGCCCACACCCTATTGATACATTAAAGCCCAATTCCTTAAACCTTTTTGATCACTTATAAGCCCAATGTTGGATTAATGATCCAACAAGAATTCCAACAAAAATCAATACATAAGCATTTTCTCAAGGGTTCCACCCAATTGAGATAAGGAGTAGAATTCTCGAATTTGTTTGTCAATCAATATCCTTCCTCAACCTTTGTCAATTTTTACATTGGTAGCCATAGAGTTTGAGAAGATTCTTCCTTCTTCAATGCTTAACTATTTCAAAGGTACTTATGTATACTTTGATTGTGAAATATAACCATCTTCGGCATTGTTTAACTTGAAGTCCAAGGAAATAAAATAAGCCCCCCCCATCATGCTCATCTCAAATACACCTAACATCAACTTAGAAAACATCTTGCACAAACATTCATTAGTAGCACCAAATCAACTCAAATTTGCACTAATAAGCAATCTTGCCCTTTTTCAATAACAAAGAGAGTAGTGTCAACTTTACCTCTTATAAAATCATTTTGCAAAAAAAAAATAAGTCTATCAAACCGTATACCTGGGGTGTTTGTTTTAAACATACACGACCTTTTATAAAAATCATTTGGCCTAGAAAAATTTTCAAACCCCCGTTTTTTACATAGACTTCTATTTGAATAAAACCATTTAGAAAATTGGATTTAACATCCATTTGGTAAAGCTTGAAATTTTCTTAAAACAAGAATAAAAAGTAAAATGCGAATAGCTTCAAAAACATGCTACGGATGCAAATGTATCATCAAAATCCATTACCTTCTTCTTGACATTACCTTTGAGTTATTAACCTCCCTTTGGTCATCAAACTTGTTCCAAAATATCAAACAATTTCTCGCAAAACTTAACAAGATATCTTTGCACAAGAGCATAGTAAATATCGAATAGTAGAGATACAATAACAAGTAACAAATACTATGCTTTCAAACAAATCATCAAGAGTTTCATAAAACATATAAGTTCAAATAAGCTTATAGGAAGCTATATAAGGTCTCTTTTGAAATTTGAAAATCCAAGAGCATATAGTTGAGACCTCATTTGAAAGAAGCATTTGAACAAGAGCTTTGACAAGAATGAATATGAGCAATCAAATGCATAATTTTGATATAATGAGAAAATCAAATGTTTTATCAAAATAAAATATAATCCTTTACAAGTCTCGGATAAAACAAGCTTTATAGAATCGTGCCTTTCAAAAATCGAAAAAATCCTATTAATGGCACTTATGTGAAATACTATGAAATATCTTGAAATGCAAGCACATGTGCATATGACACATATGTATCGAGTCTATGAGATGAATACCAATAATGAACGTACTCGATAGCTTATGTCTCTCTTGTCAAATAATGAGTAGATAACTATTGATGAAGATATATAAGTCCTACACAATTCTTAGAATAAATGTTGCCCAAAAACATATCAAATAGAATTGTAGGCTAAAAAATAAAAAAGATATCACAAATATATTATGCATTATAAGTCCATAAGAGATAATGAACATACAAGTCATTTAAAATACACAAGAGTTTTAAAAACATCATGCAAGGTCCTCTTTTAAAAAAATCTTTAAGAACACACAAATATATTGAAGACCTTAATTTTAAAAATAAATTTTTGAAAACTCATTTTGAAAAATTAGACACAATTACAAATATGCTTAATAACAAAATAAAATACATATTTAAATGAGGAGATACGGTTTACCAATTACGCCATTTCCATGGGTTATGTCTTTCCCGTTGTTGATGGTATCTTCCCCTTTGAAAATCATCTTGTAGATGACAGCTTCTTCAATTGCTCCATTTCCAAGGATTATGTCCTTCCCATTGTTGATAATGTCTTTCTCTTGAAAATTCATTGTGGTGATGTCTTCTCTTTTGATTGAATGAAATGTGCATTTGATGTCTTCTTGGCGGTATGAATTTTCCTTGATTCCGCCGGGTACCTAATATGACATTGCTTTGTGGTACCCTTAAGTGTTTGGGTCCTTTGGGATTAGCTTTGAGACTTATAGGTCTCCAATAATAATTAGAGCTATTTCTAGCCCGACAAGTATTTACCGTATGACCCTTTTACCACAATAGAAGCATGTAATAATTCTAGAAGTGTAATGACCAACATGCTTAGAGACTTGACTATTTTTCATATGATTAACAACATTTGGCTTATGATCAAGTCCTTTATCACAATTATGAATATCAACAATATTGGACATTTTATTGGTACTCAAGTTGAATTTTGATAAATCTTTTTCATGCAATTAATATCCTCAACAAGAGTACTATTTTCTTTTTCAAAGTTTCTAACCTTATCAAAAGTGGTGGTGTGAGCACATGAAAGTGATTCATAGGAAGTAAATAAACTATCCTTATCATTTTTCAAAACATTGAATTCCTTTTTCAAATTTTTGTATTTAACAAACAAGCTTTGGAATTCATTATGAAGTTCATCATAATCATTGAGCAAATCACTATAATCATTTTTCAATTCATTGTCATAAGAAGTAGAGGGTTTAGAACTTACCTCGTTTTCTTCAAAGCCCATAAGACAACGTTCGTTTTCATCGTCGTCGGAAGTTGTAGGAAGTTCATCCCATGTTGTTGGGTTTGAAGTTGTACCCATTTGAGAAGTAGATGCTTTTGTGTGACTCCTTTCATTTGCAAATACTTCTTGTAATTTTCTCCATACTTCATGTGCCGATTTAATTCCTACAATATGATCATATTCCAAAATGGTAAGTGAACAATACAAAATATTAAGAGCTTTACCATTTAAGGAGATGATGTTCTTCTCTTCATCATTAAGCTCTTTGAAGCCTTTGGAGGTGTGTGGTATATCCATCATCGAATAGATTCTCCATTGACGATCGTGTTCCAAATGTCAAACCCGCAACCTTGTCAATAGCATTCCATTCTTTCTTTCCAAAATGTATAATTTTTGGAAATAGTGGTGGCTTGGTGGTGGAGGCGCCGGTAAGGTAGACTTCATTCGTAGCCGGTGATCGTTCCTCTTTACTCACGATGTGGAACGAGCTTGCCAAAGAGTTTGGCTCTGATACCACTTGTAAGTCCAAGCGGCTACGATAATCTAGAGAGGGGTGAATAGATTATCTCCATTTTCTCGATTACGCCCTCTTTTTCGAATCAAACAAGCCAAGACAATAATAAAGGTGCGGGAAGTAAACAACATGCGTCGATTTATAGAGGTTCAACCCACCTAGGGCCTAATCCTCTACCACCCCAGTATATCCGGGATGGATTTCAAAAAGAAAAAAGATTTTATTAATTACCAAAATTAATACAACACCTTACAACATCACCTTGAAGAGCACCACACTCTTCTTCAACACCACCTTTGAGATTACCACAATCTCTCTTGAAGATTACCACAATCTTCAACGGCACCTTGTGAAGATTACCACAATCTTCAATCTTGAAGAATACCAAATTCTTCAACACCTCAAGAGCACCACACTTTTGAATAAGAAGATCACCACAATCTTCTTGCACATATCACCTAGATCATCCAAGTGTGTTCTTACCACAAGAACACTCACAAGGATATCTTGTGTTGAATGATAACCCAAAAATCAAGATTACAACTCGATAATGAATGATACAAATTTGAGTGCAAGTGTAATCAAGAAATAAGCCTAGACCTCAAGAATGTGAAAGTGATAAGCTAGGCAAATTACAACAAGAATATGAACAATGAAGAACAAATATGTTTGCTTTAATGTATCTTGTTGTGTTGTAGTATTCTCTCTTGTTGTGTTGCTTCAATTCTTCATCTATTTATAGAAGATGTCTTGAACATGATAGGCTCCTCCTATGAGATTGAAATCTATAAAACAATTGCAAGACAAATGAAGAAAATAGCTGTTAGAAATCAATCCCACAAATTAGGGAAAAGTTGTCTACTGCACAACGGTTAGAATTTTGTTGTCAAATCATAGGGCGACCGGTCGCGCAGAAATAGACGATTGAAAATAAGAATACATATTTACATAGGGCGACCGATCGATGGGGGACCGACTGGTCGACTCCCCGTGTCCACCGGTCGAGCTATGCCAAAAACGAGTCCAGGGAGTTCTGTTTCAAGAAATGGCTCCCAGACACCAATCGACGCCCTGGTCGACCGGTCGACGGCACCGATCAACCACCTGGTTGACCGGTCAACCAGCCTTTTTTCAGCAAATAGCTTATTCTATGTTTTCACAACTTTCATGTACGGGATGCCCTATAGCAAACCGGTTGACCTTAAAAATAGAGGAGTTATCCAATTTTTGTCGAAAATGAACTTCAAGAAATACTCCGAAAAAATAGTAAAAATATTTTAGACCGATCGGGAGTATTAGGACAACATTTAGAAACATTATTTTGGTGTAAAAACACATTAACACAAAATCATCAAAAGTGTTGTCCAATTTTTATCGAAAATAACTTTGAAGAAATACTCCGAGAATTTTGTACAAATATTATAAATTAATTAGGAATATTTGGACAACAATTAAAAACATTGTTTTGGTGTAAAAACAAAATCATCAAAATCCCGATAAAAACATTTATCTAACAAAACGACATATCACCTCCAAGAGCGTGCTCGGGGTACCTCAAAGAAATGAACTATCCCTAATCCGGAAGAGGGGCCCACTCCGAAAGAGTACCCGACAAGGGAGATGAAGTATTAAAGCCACCCCAAAGGAACAAGTGAAAGGCCAAGGAAGATCTCCAGAGTCCACCTAGAGGCCGCGAGAAGAGATCGGGGCAAGTAGTGATTCTTTTAAACGCACCGTTGTTGGAAATACTAACCGCCACTCGGAGACCGGAGATGAGAGATCACGGGCAGCGAACATCCAAGCATTCTCACATTTTCCACATGATAGGGGACATATCATCGAGGATTGCATTCAGTTAAGAGTCTCCATTGAAAATTTAATTCGGAGAGGCTATCTACAAGAATATGTGGATTACTGGAATCATCATCGGATGAGGGAAGACAACACTTCGGGATGCCCCACATCACATGAGGAGGACAGTCCAACTCATCACTTTAAGACCACTCGACGCGAGCTCCGGACATCACCTCCTGGGTGGGCTTTGGATCACCTCACCCACGCTTCCCCTTTGGCCAGGAATCATCCCGAAGACAGAGACAGGCACCCCTATTGGGGACATAGGGATTATCCGGAGACACCAACCGACGACACTGAATATGAAGTGAATTCTCCTTAGCTTCCATCTACACCAGCTTCTATCAGCCTCACAAAGGCTTTAGTATATTTTACTTTATCTTGTCATTTTCAAATTGTTTCCGCCCAAGAGGCGTTAAATGTTTATTTATATTTCAGTCATGTTTCCGCACATAGGGCGTAAAGATTTTCATTATAATGAATAAAAATGCTTTCACAATTTTTATTTTGATGTGATGAATGCAGTTAAAGGCCATAAATGGCCAGGGCACAATTAATACCTACATATAGTCAGGGTCAATTACCAGTTAGACACTCTCCTCAACAAACCCCGTCTTTCTGGCTACGGCCTCGGATGGGAGGGGACTCCTCACGGGGGTCCTCATAAATAACCTCCCCCGGCTAAGACCCCGAGAGGATGGCCTCACCCGGCTAAGACTCCAGGTGGGATGATCCCTTTCGGCTAAAATCTTGGATGGGAAGGGCCTCCTCATAAGAGGTCCGAGTAACTTACCTCCTCCGGCTAAGACCCCAGAGGGGATGGTCTCACCTGGCTAATACCCCGGGTGGGATGACCCCTTCCGGCTAAGACCCCGGATGGGAGAGGCCTCCTTATATGAGATCCTAGTAACTTACCTCCTCCGGCTAAGACATTGAAAGGATGGCCTTACCCGGCTAAGACCTCGGGTGGGATGACCCCACCCGACTAATGGGAGGGGCCTCCTAAAAATAAGTCCTAGTAACTTACCTCATCAGGCTAAGACCCTGGAGGGAATGGCCTCTCCCGGTGAAGACCCTGGGTGGGATGACCCCTTCCAGCTAAACCTCAGATAGGAGGGGCCTCCTCACAAGGGGGTCCTAGTAAAAATTCTTTCCTCCGGCTAAGACCCCGGAGGAGGAGGGCTCCTCGCAAGAGTCCCAATGAATTCCTCTCCACGATGAAAATGTGCAAGAAAAAGAAGGCAAAAATGCTAACACATGTGGAGGAGAGATCAAAAGCCTAAAGCAAAAATTATGGTGAAAGCTCCAGAAGGATCCCCTTCCAAGCTTAGGGAAGACGCCCCATGAACTCCGAAAGAGCACCCACTTCGGGATCTGGAAGGACATTCTTCGAAATATTATTCCTCAGCGAAAGAAGAAAGAAGAATTCTAACACCTGGGGAAGACATCATGAGAGAGGCCAAAGAAGAGTTCAAAAGGAAGTCCTTTTCGAGCCCCGGAAGAGCACCCTCTCCGATCTCCAAAAGGGTGCCCACAAGAACTCACGAGATGGAACGCGTTAACTTCAAATACAAGTACTCCAGCTATTCCGGAAGAATCAAGACTTCCCACCGAAAAAAGATACACCTCAACATGGAAAATGAACAAGTCTCCTACAGAAAGAAGTTACCACTGCAAGGAGCAATCACTTGGGGAAACACCAAAGTGGGCGCCCTCCTCCGAGTTCTGGAATGGTGCCCATGATATGGAAGTGCAATGTAAAGTCTAATCTCCCGCAAAAAAGTTATACGCAAATATCACAAATAAAACATGGCGACGAGAAGTTAATAGACATAAAGAATAGAGAAAGCATCAGCCCAGTGGGGCAATATCAAATGTTTCAAGGCCAAAAGAAAGACGGAAATATTCGAGTACATGAAAGAAATATCGGAGTACGGAAAGCAATCCCTAAACAGATGGGCAGAAAGCGAAGACTATTAAGTCGGGAAAAGACTATCAATACTCAAGCGGGAGGTGCATCATCTCCATCAGCAGCATCTCCATTGCCATCAAGATCATCGGGAAGATCCACTAGAGCCTCGACCTCTTCATCCTCCTCCTCAGAAACATCACAATCCAGGATGACGATCAGCTCACTAGAAGCCTTTCCACTCTACTGTAGAAGTTTCCGGTAGTTGCACACCGCCTTGTCATAATAAAAGCAAGACTCTCTCATCATGTTGGAGCGATAGGACAAGGAACCTCTGTATGCCTCAACCGAATCAGACCTATCCTTGGCCGAAGAACTCAATTCCAGTGGGAGATCGGAAGAATAACTCACCCGTCTCGGCCTCATGGGTAAGCCGACTCTTCACTCCGGCATATACGTCGATAGATCTGACATCTCACACATGCACTAGGCTGCGGTCTTAAGTGCCTCTACCTCACCTCGAAGTTGATGGTTCTCCACCTCAGTCACCTCACGCAGATGGTTTGAAGTCACGACAAGGTTCATGTCCCGCAACATAATTTGTACAAGTATTAGCTTAATAAAAAGACAAAGTATGGAGATGGAAGTGCAAAAACTATGGAAGCTTACCCGAGCAAAGTCCCCGCTAAGGTGAGTCTCAATGTCCTTGAAGGACAAAGACCCAAGGTGGGACAGGTCATCAGCAGATAGAGCTCCTCGGGTACTGGCATAGCCCAAGCCAAAGTCAGTGTAGTCCCAATGGGACTAGATCCTCTCGTGACGGTTCACTCCACCAGAAAAGAGAGCTCGGGGACCAACACTCTCAGCAGCATCAACTCTGGGATTTAATGGCTCGAAAGCTACTCCTAAAAAAATTTTGAGCAAGTGCATCTAGCGTTTATAGCAAAGCTAGCGAGTATCGAGTGTTATTCCCACGAGGACTATGATTACTTGTAATTACCGTCTTTTTATTATCTAGCCTACAAATTCACCAAATAGTTTGTTTCAATATAAAAATAAAATAAAAGCAAATAAAAGTGGAAAAGGCAACTAAGAACACGAAAGATATCGATACACTCGGATTAGAAGATGATGGATATAAATGTGATTGAATGTGAATCCCTCTAAACGTCTTTGTGATTTTACCAAAATTAATACAACTATAACCCTTAAGTTTTAACCATCCCTTAACATATTTTCATGATTCGTGGACCGTAGGCATTCCTAAATTAAGTTAAACCCTCCGACGAGGTGAATAACTCCTAACCTCAAGTTGATTAACGCGGGATCTCTTTCTAGTTAAAACCCCAAGATTGCATTAACGATTTATGAATTCCCATATTAGGTTTGACCTTAATCCGAAGATTTATGTCATCCTATATCTAGGATTGCATGCAACTCCTTTCACTTATGTTGGTTCTATTTCACCATAAATCTATCGATTACCCTATGAAAAATAAACTTCAAATCAATATTGCGCATATACCAATTTTAATAAACAAGCATAACATAAGTGAATCGCATAAAAGCATAAGAAAGCATATTAAAACATTCAAACCAATAATCACAAATAAGTTCTAGGGTTCATCACATTCAAATAGTAGCGATTTAACTCATGATGGATTTGAAAATGAAAACAACAATTAAACAAGAAGTTCCTCTCGAAATCAACATGAATACTTGAAGTTAAAACTTCCAAAACCAATATAAGACTTCCATGTTGGATGTATGATGATAAAGTGGTGGTGTTCATCTTCTTCTCTCGAGCGATCTTCAATCCTTGTACCTTAGCGCCTTTCTATGGTGATTCAAGCCTTCTAACTCTCTTCCTCACCACAATATGTGTTTCTCCTCTCCAAAATATGAACTCTCATCTCAAAAATCTGATTTTCTATGTATGTCAATGAATATTTCCTTTAACACACACTCTTGGCTTTTATAGACATTATTTTGGAGAAAATATTCCTTGATAATGACATATTTTGATAGTTTGATGCTCAACTTTATGAGTTGGGTTGTTAGAAATATTATTTTCATGTGATCTCGGGAAAGTAAGAAATTAGTGCAAAGACAATGAGATGTAAATGTGCAAAAAGAGTTGTCAAACGGCTTGGTTGAAGTGCTTTCCCAAAACACCCTTCAAACAAATCGTGCGTAAACAATCCAAAGAAAGACGGCCATGCTTAAAAGCACGGCCGGGCGTGTTTGACATGGCCTTTGGAGGTTGCTCGAACACGGCCGTGCTTTTTTTCGATACGTCATGCCATATTTTTGCTCTTTTTTGGCTGATTAAAAGCATGGCCATGTAAAAAAGCACACCCGGTTTGTTTGTCTCGAAAGGCCCGAAATGACGCGTTTAGCTTGGGATTTCGAGTGTTTTTGCATCCATAAACCCCCGGATATATTTTGACATGAAACCATGGCCCGAAATTCACCAAAAATAGCTCAATCATCAATCCACACCAATAAAAGCACTCGAGCAATATGAACTATGTACAATCAAAAATTAATGAAACTAACAACAAAACAACTCAAATCCTACTCAAATAAACACATAAAACATGCATAAAAAGACACTTGTCGCTCCATCCTAGGCCTCTTCCCCTTGAAGAGCTAATAGAAGGACGAGGAGCCCGAGGAGCATCAACATGATCACTGGATCATGAATCGGGCGCCTATCACCCTAGCCGAAAGGTGCCTCTCACTCTCCCAGGAAGAAGGTGTGGCCTATCACTCCGAGACGAACACCGGAGCTCCCACCAACAACTTTCCTTTAGCCCTATCCTTCTCCTTTTTCTTCAAAGCCATCAACTCTGCAATGTTTTAGCTCTCCTTACCTAAACAGAAAAAAGAAGCAACATCAGAAAAGGAAGCAGTCAAAAAACACAAGTAAAGCGGGAAGCAATGTAAAGAATTGAAGCCAGGTGGGATACCCAAGAACTCCTTAACATTCAGGAGATCTTTAAACAAGTCCCGAGACCTATAAGCCTCCACCATCTCCTTCACGGGGAAGTGCCTCGGGCGAACTTAACTTCTGAAACTCACTCGTTAGGAAGCTCCCCGCCATAGTCCCTCACATATAAGAAATCCTTCTTCCATAGCCCATCCCGAGAAGGAAGTTCATCAAGGAACTTGCACTGAGTACGTGGAGCAAAGTGGAAAAAGGTCTCACCCGAAGACGTCCGGGCTTAGAACAACAAATGGAATCCGTCTACAGTTGGAGTCAAGTCCAACCACTGCATAGCATGCTGATATCCTCATATATACGTATAAGCCCAGGGGATCAACGGACCGACGCATACTCCCACCAACCTAAGGATTGAGATGAGGAAAGTGTCTAGAGGAAGTGTGAAGCCAACTGAGAAGCTATAAAGATATGTTGTGAAGAAGCCCTCGGGTGGATGATGAATACTGTTTCCCACACACCTGGGCCATCATCGAAAGTCGGAGGAAGCTAAAGTCGCTCCCGCACTATCAAGACAAGTGGAAGTCACTCGACCGACCAACTCTCCCGGATAATTTTCCGACTCTAGAGAGGCCTACGTTGATACTTGGTAGGGCGGACCTTTTTGAACTATCTCTTCCTGGGATCCGCCTCGGAAGATTCATCACTGAGCCCAAATTTGACTCAAGATCTCCATTCTCATCACCATAAAATACAAATGAACAAGGAAGGAATAGCAGGCTCGTAGAAAAACATGGACATGGGATAACCGAACCGAAAATAGATCTCCCAAGAACACCTCGGCGGCCTCCAAGTGGAATGAAAATAGTATCGAAATTCGGGCATAACTCGAGACGCACAGACTCGAGAAAACGGGAAGAACGGGATAAAATAGGGACCCGAGGGCTCGGGATGCCCCCAGGGGGCACCCTCATCCGCCGCACCCTTCTCCGCCCGGTGCCCTCTCGACATTCACCCTTTCTCCGCGCGACACACTTCACCTCTCCATCAACTTTCTACTCAAGTCCCACCTCAAGTCTCACTTACAAGAAATTTACTAAGTCATCTACAAAGTAAGAAATTTCAAAAGTTGGGAGGTAAAAGAGAGAGTTTACCTTTGGAAGCCATAATCACAAGCCTCCACTCCAAAGTATCCTTGTGCAAAAAGTGGTCAAATATTCTCCAAAGGCAAGACAACATATAGTACAAGCCAAACTTGATATTTCGACACCTAGATAGCTCTTTTTGATCGCTTCATCCCTCCGCAAAGACCGAGTCGGGGCTTATATTGGGGACAAAAATGGTAGTTTATAATTTAATTAAATATAATTTACTTTATATTTTTGTTTATTTAATATTAATTGCCCAATGGGCTTTTGATAATTAAACTGGCCCAAAGGAGTCCGAGTTTTGGCCTAAGTAATTGTTTTCTCCTACGTGAACTGGCCCATAGGCCAATTTCTCCTATACGGCCTACGGGCCCGTGTCCCAGGTATAAAAAGGTCATTCACTGTAAGTAAATAACCGATAAATAATTATTCTCTACGCATTCAAAGATTCGCTTTCGTATTAATTCTCTCTCGCTCACCGTGTTGACTTGAGCATCGGAGGGGCCTCTCCGACAACTCTCGGGACCCTCTAACATTTGCACGTGTGCGTGCGGACAAGTTTCCGAAGAAGTTAGTAATTCCAAAAGCGATGCAAGAAGATTTCCCCCTGCAGAGGACAAGCTCAATTCTTCCCTCTCCAGAAAATGATTTTGGTCAACTCAATTAACTTGGGTGATCGGCTAGAAAAGGCAACACCAAATTTATTTATAAATTAGCGTTGAACGAAATATGAAATCAAATTTATTGATATTTTATTATCAAGGGACATTGTAGTTATAGTTTATAATATATGGTGCAAATTAAATTTAAATTTTATTTAAATTAAGATTACTTTTGTCTATTAATATAATTTTTATTGATTTGGGGGTATTTCAAATATTTTAATAGTAGGTTGAGGTACTTGATACGAATCCAATAATACAAATGGTAAAGTGCATTTTACCCTATAAAAAATATAATTTCAATGTAAAAACATTTGGAGTCATAAAAAACAAAGCAAATTTATTTCTTACCAAATTTATAAAATTAATTTAGGCCGTGAATTGCCAAATAACGTCGGGATACCTAACAAATCCATGATCAAAACAAAGTACCAAAAAAAAAAAACAATTTAAGCAGAAAGATTTGTAACCATCGTCATGACAGATAAAGGGGCAGGACCGCAGGATTGGAGCCCATTTGATGTAATGGTCTATGCTAACACAAGTTCGGACAACTTTCATTACTTCGAAAGTCTTTTGTATGTATGCTTATTCTTGGTGAATGGATAAATAATAAATATCACATTTTAGAAAAAAATTGTGATACTTGGAACATGGATTTATGCCAAATTTATGCACAATAAACACAAATTTTATTTTTAAAGTCATTTGGATCATGATTCATGAATCTACACTAAATAGCTTTAAAAAAAATGTTAGGTGAGTATTAAATTGTTAGGCATATTAAAGATAGCATCTACATGATTTTGGGCAGGTTAGGAAAAAAATTAATTATAAAACCATAGGTTTTCATTCATTCTATAATTTAGCTTACAAGAGAATTTTTAGTAGGGGTGTTAATTCATGACAACACACGATAGATCGATCGAAAACGATACGTAAATAATGGGTTAGTGTTTAGGGTTATCGTGTTCGTGTCTTTTATCGTGTCGACACGATAAGGACACGAAAATTCCGTGTCGTGTTTGTGTTTTGCTCGTGTAAACACTAGAGATGTTAAACGGGCCGGGCCCGGGTCAGCCTGTTTAAACCGCAAAAAAACAGGGTTAGGGGCTCTAAATGCTTGCCCGTTTAAATCCGGGCCTTTTTGGCCCGGACCGTGGGCTATACGGGCTGGCGAGTTTTTTTTTTTTTTGAATTTTGAATTTTGAATTTTGGTATATTTGAATTTTTATTTTTCAAAATAGAGGATTGGTAAATAAAGGGATAACAAAATTTACGTAACATTTTCTAAGAAATATATTTTTATAGTGACTTAAAATATAATCACTTATGATAATTTAAAATATTATATAATTTATATCTCTCTAATATATACAATACTATAATCTAAAAAGTTTAAAATTTTCGTGACTTAAATGTGACAAATAATTGAAATTTTATGCAAATAATTATAAAGATGAATTTGTTGTATTTTGAGATTCCAACTTATCGCACGCATAAACATTGAACATCAAATCGCGTTTTATCATTACTTATATGTATTTAATTTGTTTGACAAAAATCAAAAGGTATTAAGAAAATATTCATTATATAGTGTTTATCATTCTACATTGTAGTTTGTTGTTTCTATTTTCATTTTAGAAATGAGTTTTTGTACATATTTTTGTTTTAACTCTTCTCATGATAAGTATGTTCTTAAAGTTTCAAAGCCTTTGACGATAATGATGATGTTTGATTACATTTGAATTTTAAGACTTTTATCCTTGTAATGCAACATAAAAAAATTGTGTAATTTAGTTTTGCATATTTAGTTTATTGTTATATTGTTATACATGCTTTAGTATAAAAATAAGATTAAAAAAACAAAAATAATTGTTTTGGCTTATAGCCCGTTAGTGGCCCGTTTAGCCTGAAGCCCGCTAGGATTAGGGTTAGGGTTAGGGTTAGGTTCGCAAAATTCTAGCCCGCATAGTAGTGGCCACTTTAGCCCGGCCCATTAGAGTTGCCCTATAGGGCTAGGGGCCGACCGTTTAACATATCTAGTAAACACGATAAGGACACAAACACGATAGTGACACGATAATGACACGCGTTTACTGTTAGTGAGTAGTGACACGATAATTACACGTTTACCTTTTAGTGACATGATAACCGATTATTTTATGTTTGTATCGTGTATTGTCGTGTAATATCGTGTCATATCGTGTAATTTGTTATCATGTATTAACGTGTAGATCAATTTCTTTTTATTTTTGACTTACCGTGTCAAATCGTGGCGTGTCCATATTTTTGTGTTCGTGTTCGTGTTCGTGTTCGTGTTCGTGTCGGAGCAAATACTTATTATCGTGTTTGTGTTTGACCTTATCGTGTTGTTATCGTGTAAACACGAAATGATTACACAATTTGTCACCCATAATTGTTAGGTCGTCGGTAGAAATGTCACGAATTATTTACTAGTAATCTTTCAACTGATACGCGCAAGTGGAACAATGTAAGTACTGAAAATTAATCCAACATGGCTACTCGTGTAAATACTGCATTTTTGGGTAAAATGGTGTTTTAATTCCAATGTTTTTTCTAAGGCGCGTATTATTCTTGTATTATTAATAAAGAAAACCAGAAAAAAAAATCAACACATTTTATATGTCGTATTATAATAAAAGTATAAGCCAACAAGACATCATATTTTATTAAGTTTGATATTACAACTGGCATTAACAAATGTACATTCTTCAGCACAAATAAAAATATCTTGACACATTATTTATGAGAAATTATTGAATCACATCAATTTTCTCACATTTGTTTTATTATCCTAATTCATGAATTGCCGAATAATTCCCTAGAACGGTCCTTCATTTTATCATTAAATAAGAGACTTCATATTCTATTTTCAACTCAAATAGAATATACTTAAATAACACTATAAGCGGGCATTCCTTTGAAGGAAAAAAACACATTAGTGAAACACAAAATTGAAATAAATATATGGAAAAACTGAGCTATTTTATCGTTTTAAACAAAAGTCAAAAGTATTTGGAAACATATGAAAAGACTTTTGTATGGAAACAAAATCAAATCTTGGATTTTGAATGTTGTTCTTGTTTCTTACTTCTTACTTCTTAGTAATTGTTAACTAATGACTGAGTAATGACTATTTCCGTGTTGTTTGGAACTTTAGAATGCATTTCAATGGTTGGTTTTAATCTTGTAAAGTTATCACTATTTTTACTTTTGAGTTTATTTGGTCATATTTTCTAATGGTTTTAATATTAGTAATTAGGTTTTATTTTTTAAAAAAAAAAAATAGGTAATTATGCCTTAATTCTAGGCCCCGCCTAGGCGCGCTCTAGGCCCTAGGCTCTTGTCTGCGCCTATAGTTTTAAACACCGTGTAAAAGTTTTTTCTAACCAAAACAAGATCATGTTGATATTATTATTTTATTTTTTGACACAAGGAAGTATAAAATTAATTTTAAAAATAAATGGATTGAAACACCTTTTTTCTAATTTAATAAATGTAGTCGTGAATTGTAGAATAGGTTGCAAACCAATTTAACTAATAAAGAAGGTTGCGACACAGCTGTATGCTGCGTGGCAAAAGATGTTGAAGTATATTGTTGCACAACTGATATAGAAGTTACTGGGGGCCTAGTCAACACATTCACTCCTCTAACCCAAATTTTATTCCCCTACCAACTATTTTTCCCCTTAAGAAAAACATATAATTTTTTTAAAAAAAATAGTTCCACTAGAAAAACGGGATAAAAAAATATGGGGTGCTTGTGGGGGTGGTGCCCCTAAATCCGCCCCCAAATTACTACAAGTCATAAGTTGTTGAAGTAGGCTTGTGAAAAGTGGCGGATCCGAAATTCGAAAATGGGGGTTTATAAATTTTAGGCTAATCGCAGATTAGATTTTATAATTATTTTTTGGGAACAAAGTGTTTGTAGAGGGAAGAAAATGTGGGAAATTGTGTAAAAATATGTAAGATATTTTGATTTTTTTGGATTTTAACTGTTAAGAATACCATTTTATATAAAATTTGGGGGTACAAAATATTATTAATATTATTTTTTAAACTAATTTTTTTTTTTCAAATTGGGGGTACAGTTGTACCCCCAAACCTTCTTGTGAATATAAAACTACCCAGAAATTTAGCCTAATTACACACACACAAAAAAAACATTTATCTTCTTAAATCACAAATACCCTCTTGACATTTGATTTTTTTTTAATCTTTTTCGGTTTTAGGTAAACCCTCTTGACATTTGATTTCATATTTGTTAGGTAAATGCAGAACTCCGGGGTATTTATTTGAGAGTAGGTCTCCTGTAGGACCATTTTACGAATCATATTCCGTAAGACGGATCTACCCGCACGCCCAGCCCAGCCCACCTGTTTATTTTAAAAAAAATTAGCATTAGCGCTTGTGGGGAATTGAACCCACAACCCATATAAACTTAATGTGGTGTTCTACCACTACACCACTAGTGCTCATTGTGTAATTTCATAATCACAATGTATATAAACACATTCATAAATACGCCTGATAATTAAAAACGCCTATAAATGTAAAGGCTAATAATCGAACCCAAGTCTATTAAAAAACATGATACATTATCTTAATAAATGGATACTTATAAAAGTGTTACTTTAACTATATCATATTCATTATTAATTTTTTCTCTTTTTTTGTTCCTAGTTTGTAAATGTATTAAGAAATCTGATATTTTATCTCAACAAACAGATACTTTTACTTATAAAAGTGTTACTTTAACTATATCATATTTATTTTTTATTTTTCATTCTTTCCTTCATTTCTAATTTGTGACTATATTAAAAACATATACTTTATCTCAAAAAATAGATACTTTAACGTATAAAAATGTTACTTTAACTCATATATATATATATATATATATATATATTGTAATATATTCATAATTTGTGACTATATTAAAAATATGTTACTTTATCTCAAAAAACAAATATTATTATTTATAAAAGTATTACTTTAACTCACATATTTATTATTCATCTTTATTTGTATTTATTATTAAAACATGTAATACTTTATTTAAAAACTCGATATTTTTACTCTTAAAACATAATATTTTGTCTCAAAATATTTTTACTCATAAAGGTGTTATTTTCACTCGATATATTTATTTGTCCTTCAATTTAATGTAATCATAATTTGTGGCTATATTTAAAAATATGATACTTTATCTAAAATAACCGATACTTTTTCTTATAAAACTGTTACTTTAACTGGGAAAGAAAAACAGAAACTTTGTTATATATATATATATATATATATATATATATTGTAATATATTCATAATTTGTAACTATATTAAAAAATATGTTACTTTATCTCAAAAAATAAATACTTTTACTTATAAAAGTATTACTTTAACTCTATCATATTTATTATTCATCTTTCTTTGTATTTATTATTAAAAAATGTAATACTTTATTTATAAAATGATATTTTTACTCTTAAAACACTATATTTTGTCTCAAAAATATATATTTTTACTCATAAAGATGTTATTTTAACTCTAAATATGTTTATTTTTCTTTCAATGTAATGTAATTATAATATGTGGCTATATTAAAAAATATGATACTTTATCTAAAATAACCGATACTTTTTATCGTAAAACTATTACTTTCAACAAGGGAAGAAAAAACAAAAAAACAGAAAAAAAAAAATAAAAAAGTCGGTGTCATTGACCCGACTTGGTCAATGCGATCCGCGACCCAGATCCATGGGCCAAGAGGATCCGTCTTACTTGAGGACTGTAAGATGGTCCCCTATATGTCAAGAGATTTCAGTATTGTTATGTAAATACGTAACTCCGAGATATTTTCCCTTGAGTTATGCATTTACCTAACAAATATAAAATCAAATGTCAAGAGAGTATTTATAACATCTTAAAGGGTAATTATATGTAGTTTTGTAAGATAGTTGGAGTTTTGTGTAATTAAACTAAACTTTAGGTGTAATTTCTGTAATTATCCGATTTTTATAATTAGTGATGATAAATAAAGTATTCTAATTAGAGTCCTCGTGATAAGAAAGGTCCATATGTCCTCATGTGTCAAACTCATGTCGTCATACTGTGTATCTCACTACTCATCACACAGTAAACATGACCAAAAATAAAATGTACAAATTCCATTTACAGACCCCCACGGCCCCACAACAAACTCCACCACCCCCTGTTTCTCTGCCTCTGTATATAAACTCATCAAACAACGGCTTCTCCTTATCCCAATAGATCATCAACAGAGTCTCAAATACGAATAATTTCACGCGATTAATCAATTTCTGGAGCATTGAGTTTCAGTTAAGCTAATCGATCAACAACAACAATTAATGGCGGAGACGAGGCTGGAGACGTTGCCGGAGGAATGCCTTTCGCACGTTATCTCTTTCACTTCTCCTCGCGACGCTTGCCGATCGTCGATCGTCTCCGGATGTTCCGCGACGCAGCGGATTCGGACCTGGCCTGGGAGAATTTCCTGCCGTCTGATTATCGGGAGATTATCTCCAGGTCGGTTTCGCCGGTGGAATTCTCTTCCAAGAAGGAATTGTTTCGCAAGCTTTCGTCTACTCCGCTTCTCATTGATGGAGGTAACAAGGTAAATAAAATATTTAATTTCAAAGTTGCATTAGTTGCGTGGATTGATGAAATATACGTGAAATATTTCCAGTTCTCCAACAAATTTAATCGAAATTCCGGTAAAATGACTTGCCAACGTTCGGTTATTACCCAACTTTTCTGTTAACCAAGTTTCTTTTAATTTAAAGGGATAATTACAAAAGACCCCCTCAAGGTTTGGGCTAATTACAAAAATCAGAGATTTTTAAAAGAGCCAAGTTTGATTTTCTCTTAAATTTAAGTGGTTAACTGTAACCTTTCTCAAGATCATGGGGTTTTTGAAATATTTTCTTGCATAGAAGGATGGAAGTGTAAGATGGAATCAAACCTCGTTTTTTTTTTTGGAATTTTTATAAAAATCTTTGGATTCTTTTGTAATTAGCCCAAACATCAGGGTTTCTTCGTAATTATCCCTAATTTAAATAGATGATGAGGCATTAAATACTAAAATTGTATTTATATTATATTTATTATGTTTATTTTTGTTAAGTAAAAACCAAAAATAGTATTTGAAAAAAATGAAAATATGAAATTATGTGTATGAAATTAAATCTTAAAATAGTAATAGAAATATGATTTCTTTCTCATTTCTCTCCAAAATTAACTAATTTTTTATCTCTCTCTCACATTTCCCAATACTCATTTATACTATTTATTTCTCTCTGTCATCCCCATATTCATATCTATTCATATAAAGAATTCTGATAATTTCTTTAATTTATTACTATTTTTATTATTTTTTTCTTAATCTTGATAACAAAAAATATAAAATAAGATCCATATTGCCTATTTTTGGATCAATTTTTCATTTTTATTTAATTTTCTTGCATTATGTTTTGCACTATTTTTTCTCCAAATTTTTCTACAAACAATCAACATCTCTAAAATATTCTTCATCACATCAACACAATTATTATTTTTCTTTACACTATTTAATTTTCACTTTTAAAAATATTTCATAATTATTCTCTCTCTTAAAATAAACTGACGAATGAAAGACAACCAACCAAAGCCTTAAGTTTTGTACTTCTTAAGTTGGAGATATTGATGGATAAATGATAATGGACATGATGATGATAGGACGAGCTAAACTCGTGTCACAGTTTGCTTTTATCTTATAATTCTACAGCAATTAAAATATTTTTGAATCTTGGACTTTAGTGGTGAAAATACAAACGAAAAGGAAAAATGCCTAAAACTTAATATAAAAAGTTATGTATTTTTATCTGAAATTCAAGATACAAAAATTTAAATTTAGTGAAGTAAACAAAATAATAATATATTTGTGAGAGGGGCCATGCACAAAGCAAGGATATTTCAATTGTGGCCCACCACCACAACATTTAATTAATTCGAGTAAAAAAATTTATCTTCTTGTGTCGTAAAATGGTTGCTATTGTTAGTCATTTTGCAAATTATTTCTTTTTTAGTTATAAACATCAAAGTCAATAATTCAAGTAGAAGAAGGTACTGACAAAACTAAAATTTCACAAATGCAGACATTTTCAGTTGACAAATACACAAATAAAAAATGTTACATGTTGAGTGCAAGGGAACTTTCAATCACTTGGTCTACCAATTCCCTATGTTGGTGCTGGAAACCCCTCCAACAGTCCAGGTCCATTTTCTACTACATATTTTCTATCCATTTTTTAATTTTTTTCAATTTTTTTATTTTTTTAATTTTTCATCTTTTTTTATATATAGATTTCCTGAAGCAGTTGAGCTTATAATGGTGTGTTGGCTAGAAATAAGAGGAAAAATAAACACTAGAATGTTGTCCCCAAACACCACTTATGGTGCGTACCTAGTTATTCAACTTGCTGGTCGCGCTTTTGGATTAGGTGTCCTACCGTCGGAAGTTTCAATTGAAGTCGGGGATTATAAAACACGAGGAACGATTTATATGAATCACGAGCAATGCAAGAGGCAAGAAGTGGACGTGTTGTCTGGAGGGTAGAACGGGTACTTTGTGCACGCGGTGACGGATGGTTGGAGGTTGAATTGGGAGAATTCTACAACGATGGGAGTGAGAAAGAGGTCAAAATGGAATTTAGAGAAATTAAGGGTGAGCAACTTAAAGGAGGACTTGTTGTTGAAGGCATTGAGCTTAGACCAAAGCACTCGTTAAATTTAGAGGGTTTTGTAGGAATAGAATTAGGTGAGAAATGAATGAACCAAGACTTGATAAAATATTAGTTTTGTTATGAGTATATTAAATTTATGTGGATGTTACATCTCATTTGTAAGTTTCTTATAGGATTTACTGTTGGGTTTTAATTATCCGCTTTAAGTTATGAACTATGTTGTATTGTAAATATTAAACAATGGAATGAAAGTGTGGAATAAAATACAAGAAAAATCAATTTTTTTTTCTCAAAAACAATTTTGATGACATCTTGTCTACCTTTTATTTCGGTAATGTCTTTACATAAAGTTCTCTCTATTCTACACAAGTTATTGAAATACTTTATATTATAACAAGTTCCAAAATTTGGGTATAAATTAATGGATTAATATCATATTCACTTGATTTGTTTCATATGTTTGGGAAGCAATAATGATTAATGAATTGTGAGAATGAAAATATTGCTTAAATGAATAATATATTACAGCTAATTATTTATATAAAATATATACTTGTGTGTAAACAGAATAATTCAGTGTTTATAAACACCCATTATACAAAATAAAATAAAGGGCAAATACAATAATACCCCGAACTTGGCCCTATGTCTCATTTACCCCCTAAACTTGCAAATGTAACACTTACCCTCTAAAACAAAATAGAATTTAATGTATGGACAAAATTGCCCTTAATAACAATTGACTTTGGCATGTTTTAATAATTGTACCTCAATTTTAATTTTATGTACTTTATTTAAATATTTTTTTAGAAAATGAATTTAGTAACTTAATTAGTTCAAATATTAAATTAATATTAAAAATATTTTAATAATAGATTGGCATAACAAATATAATAAAATATTGAATGTAAATATTTTGATTACTTGAGTTCAATGTAAAAATAACCTTCAATTTTTAAACTCTTACGATAGTATGTATAAATATATTTTTGTATAGTGAATATATATACATATATTTGTTTTAAATTATTAATAATTTATATTTTAAATTTAATGACATATGTAATAATTTAGTAAAATAAGAAATAATACATAATTTCTTTGGAAATATTTAAATATGTTGAAGAATATTTGTTCAAATAACAAGATTTAGTGTCTAAAATATTTTAATATAACTAATTGATTGTGCTTTAAATTTATTTCATTAATAATATTGATTATTCATTAAAGATGAAAATTTATTAACATAATATTTTGGACTACAAATTATATTGAATAAACAAGAAATAAATAAAGCAAGGTATAATATATAACTAAATTAGGTTTAATAAAATATATTTGTTAATATTTTTTCTAGTATTGAAAGTTAATTTAAATTAAATAGTTAATACTTTATTTCTTTCATTTATTTCATATTTAATTTTTTTGTCTTCTTATTGTACATTGCTTTAGTTTTTTAATGTTTAAATTACTTAATGTACAATTAAAAAAATCACATTTTAAATTAAATAAGAATGTAAATTAAATAAATTGGGTAAAAAATATTCAAAATTTACTAAGAATTGTGTAGGTTCATTTTTTTAAGGTTATTTTTGTCCATAAATTATATTTAATTAGATTGAGGGGAGTAAGTGTTACATTTGCAAGTTAATGCGGGTGTAATTGTATTTTGCCCAAAAAAATAAATGATGTTTTATTTATTTTTGTCTTCTTTATTGTTGGACGTCGTCAGTTGGTCTGGATGGATTTTTCTATCTTTTTCTAAATGGGCTGGCCCAAAAACTAACAAAAGAAAAACGTCTACTTCTAAATAAACCCTAGTCTCAGTATTATTTAAACCTATGCAGAGTCCCCAAATTCCATCATCTTCCCCATTCCCCGTCCCCCATTTATATTCCATCTGCTTGTTTACGATCGTATAATTTCTTCGATTATGGTTGTATGTATAGCTTGAAAAAGGGTGTAGCGGTGATGATAAGATCTTAATCCCAGCTCATTATGAGACCTTCTTTGTGTAAGGTCCGGGAAAAAAATTCTATTTCTCACATCTATCTGAGCTTCACCCTCACCACCACCCGCACCCCCGCCGAGGGTGAGTTTCAAATTTTTTTTTGGTGTTTTTGAAGTTTTTCTCTTGTTTACCTGATTTTATTTTATCGATTTAGAAAGTGTGGAATTTATTTTTTTCGAAGGAGTGTTCCTGATGATGCTTGTTACAGTAAACCATGCTAATGCTGATGATTTTGTGATTGAGACCTGAATCAGTAATTCTCTGAAGGGACACTGCTAATTTTGGTTTTCTTCTTTCCTGTTTTTGTATGGCCAATTTGAATTTGTTCTTTCACTTGGGGCCTCACTGCAAATTAAGGACTACTTTTTTGTGTAGGCTAATTTAATATCTACATTATTAGGGTTGATATTGTTAATATTTTCTCTTGATTACATTTGTCTAAACATTTCTTTTAAATTTTCCTTTGATTTCATGTGAAAGAAAACGAACTTCTCTCTTTCCCAAATACAGTATTTTGCGTGAATTGCTCGATGCGAGTCGGTTCTGATACCACAAATTCTTATCCTACCTAGGATGTCAATGGGGGCGGGTAATTGATTACCCAGGCCCGCCCTGTGCCCGTGCCCCGCCACGTGTCCAGACTAATCGGCCCGTGCCCGCCCTGTGCGGGGTGGATCCGCCTGCCCTGTTTTGATTTTATTTTTTGAGACTTGTTGTTTTGATTTTATTTTTAAGTCTAAAACGATTCCAACAGTCTTAACACACCCAATGCAACATGCCAACATTTATCACCAACATTCTGCCCACTACAATTTACAACAGACCAACTTTATCAAAATGGTTCATCAATCATCAGTTAAAATAAAATGAGCACAACTATGATAAAAAGATACAACTAGTAGTCTAGTACATAAAGTAACAAATAATCCAATTAAAAGATACAACTTAAACCTTCAGCAAGTCTTTTTAAAAATAACAATCCACTAATTCAAAAATAGTTATATGTTGGAACCACCACCACCACAGTCCACAATTGAGTAACACTCATCAATGAATAGAAACCCATTCCCAAAGTTACTCCTGCAATAACAAAAGAAATTTCAAATTAGCTAATCATATTTCACAAACATGTTTGGGATAGAAATAACTTAAGAAGAAAAGTAGAAAACTAGATTGGATGTGAAACAAATTTCATTTTCGTTCAATTAAAGAAATTTTTTTGACCAAAAATATATTATTCTCACTTTCACTTTTTATCATTTTTTTATTACCAATCACATTTACACATTTTTTCACAAAAATTAATCATTATTATATATTCTCCCACAAATTTTATTATTTACTCACTCATACATTTCTAACTACCAATCATATACAATCACTATTTTACTTTTTTTTAAATCTCATCAACTTTCATTATTACTTTTTCATCTTACATCCAATCACATTCTTAAAATTCATCTTTTTCTCCCAAAATTTTTTTTTGACACTATTCTCTAGCAAAAATGAAAATTTTCAAAAAGAAAGATATCCAATCGCACCCATACCACATTTTCACTCTTCTCATCATCCAATCATAAAAATTGTCTCACACACTCCATTTGATGAATCACATTAATAAAGTAAAATGATACATGTAAACAAATAACCATATAACATATTAATCTATCTACACATTAAATTAATTTGATATACTAATAAAAAGTAATTACCTTTCTCGGACTAATATCCAATTTTGTGAACACATTAAGGCCTCACTTTATTGTGAAGTCTACTACGTTGAGGACTAATCAATCTTCCACTTGTACGGGCAACTGTAGAGACCGAATTGCTAAAACATTTCTTGCAATTTGATGCAAAATAGGATATTTACCTATGTTGAATTTCCACCAAGTCAAGACATTAAAATCGAAGTTTGTGGTAAAACATCCTCTTCCAAGTATTGATCCAACTCCTACCTCACGGATTTTCTTTTTCTTTGAGAAGCATACAAGTCAAATTAACAAAGTGATTGGTCATTACATTAGCAACAATAGTCTCCACTAAGCCACTTGTTTCACCATCTTCATTTAGCTTCTCTTTTAACTCATATTGTTTAAGCAAATCACGACACAAACTAAGGATCTTTTCCACTTCATAATCACCACCAATAGAATATATCTTTGGAAAATTGTACTCTAACAAAACCAATTTATATCTAGGATCAAGCATAGTTGACACCCCCATGATACCATGCACAACAGACACCAATATTTATCAAACTTATTCACCATATTCAAAGACATTGATTCAACCACTTTAACACCACAAGTCATCCATTGGTTCAATGCAAGTTTAATCTAACAAATTTTAGGAAAATACAAATTTGTAGTGGGATATATTGTACTAGAGAACAACTCAGTCGCGATAGAACAATTTTAGCCTACCACAAATTTCCTTAGTTAAATACCAATCATTTTCACTTGGACAACATTTATATTTTGGATCACGACTCTTCAAGCGAAAAATACATCTTTATAATCCAAAGTTGTTTGTAGCATCAAATAAGTCGAGTTCTAACGAGTTTTACACAAGTATAAGCTTCTTACCAAGTGGGACGCGAAGTTGACGAGTTGTATCCTCAAATTTCTCCCATCTTTTAGGCATTCCCGATCAATAAGAAACACCGTCTCTTATTTTTTCAATTGTCTCTCCAATAACTTCCAAGCATTCTTTCACAATTAGATTCAATATATGTGCACAACAATGCTTGTGCACTAATTTACCACCAATCAAGAAATGGCGAGTCTGCTTTGCCGGAAGCTTATCCAAAAGTAAATCCATCATTATCATTAGTCGAACAATTATCCATTGTTATAGTGGATAATTTGCGATCTATGTTCCAATCTAAAAGCATTCAATCAATTCTTCACATAAAACATCACTGGTATGTGGGCTTGACACATAAACAAACCTCGCAAAAAGAAATTTAAAATGATCAAAGACATAAAAATACAATAACAACTTTGAAAAAAAAATTGATACCTTATAATTCAACTTTGCAACTTCCAATTGTTGTTAATATAGTGTGCTCTAAATGGCATAAACCCTTTCTTTTGATATGAAGATGTCCACATAGATGTTGTGATTGCAACTCGACTTTCATTATTCTCAAAATTTTGCATCACCATCTCCTTTAAATGTTCATACAACTTCATACAATCATTCTTAATTGTGTTCTTGTCACCAACTTAAAGCAAGGGTCAAGCTTTTAACAAAGTCTCTAAACCCTTCATGCTCTATCATCTTTAGAGGGTATGATGATGATCATATTTGCTAGTTGTTTATGGGATGACTCTTGATCAACATTGTAAGAAGAAAATTCAAATTTTTCCTTCATCAAGCTAGCTTGTAAAACCCGCTTTATGTCCTTCCTTCATTTTCCTTATAGGATATCTATCAAAATGCTTCTTCAAATGGCTAGTACCTTGCTTTGGATCACCTAGCAAAAATTGATCGCAATATTTGTACTTAGCCTTTAACTTCCCGACGGTCTCCTTGATATAATGTGCCCAAATTTTAGAAATAACTTTTCCAGCTGTTTCGCCTTTTGACTTTTTGCTATCATTATTATTATCATTCAAATCCAAAGGAGTAACATCAGAGGGGCTTAACAAATCTTGATATGGGGAATGTGGTGTATCGATAGAACTAGCGGGTGTAGGTGATAAAGATGTAAATGGTGAAATATCAACATGCGGCATATCGACATTTGGACTCGTAGAATTATATTCTTCTCGATCAACCATGACGTTGATGCTGCCAAGAAACCAATAGTTTATGTCAATTTTTTGCTGGGAATAGTTTGAAAATGAAGAAATATCTAGTGTGAAATCATTAGACATTTGAAAATTCATCTAAGAATAAAATATATATTGAAGAGCACTAAGACATAATAAAGGTTGGTTTATTTATTTCAAACCTTAAACACAATTTGCGGCAGTTTTTTTGGGTTTTAAAAAATCCAAACTTTAATAAATTTCTAGGAACCCAATATTATAGTAACCACCAAAAGTTTAAAATCCTAAAATAACATTAAACTCGCTCCTTTGAGAAATCGTAATACATTGAACTTATATCAAACACCTTATATGCAAACCTACCAAAGAAGAGTTGAAATATATAAATCGGTTAAAACACCTCACCATATCTGAGTAATTTATCATTAGTCACATGAATTAATTCCAGAGAGTAGAAGATTGAAAGAAGAAAAAGACAAACCTTTTTTGAGTGGTAGAGGTTGAAACGGTGCTCGAGCACAAATGGAGATGAATCGCCGAATCGGTCTAGGAGGAGTGTAAAAATGACGATGGTGGAATGGTAGAGTGTGAGATGAGAGTGGTGTTGTGCTAAGCCTGAAATGATGAGCGGCGCATGGGAGAATGTTTTGAGCTTTGAAGATAATTAGGGCTACAAAATACAAGCCTAAAACCTGATTTAATAAAAACTAATATATTTATATATAGTTGCCGGGTCGGGTCGGGGCGGGGTAATTATAATACCCATTACCCGACCGATCCGCCCATATCTGGTCGGTCCGCCCACCCCATCCTCAAAATGGGTCGGGTCTGGCCCACCCCAATCACCACGGGTCAGGCCGGGTCGGGTCGGGTCGGGCCAGGTCCATATTGCCATCCCTAATCCTACCCGACAGTGTTAACATACGACACTAATAGAGCTGTCAAATCCACTAGGTCGGGCACGGATCTAGATCAAAAAAAAAATGGGGGGGTGGGTGAAAAAAAATGTCCGGGTCACTATTTTTAGAGTTGAGCCCGACCTAGCCCATGAAAATATAATAAAAAATTTGGGCTTATTGGACTAATTTTTTGGGCCTAATTGATGGGACAAATTGGTCCGATTTTTCCGGGCCTTAAGTATTAAAATCCAGCTCGGTAAAAAAACTAGGCTGTCTCGGGTGATCTACAGGGCCGAGCCGAAATCGACAGCTTTAGACTAACTTATTAAACTGCAAAAATGCAAGTCTACGATTAAAATCCACATGATATGTCGATCTGCATAAACAAAATTCATAGAATTTGAAATTGATGAGAAATTTATGTTAATATATCACTTGTAAGTTGTTATATATTGAATACTTTGGGGAAGGGAGCCTTACTTATAATCCATGATAATATTGGTTTTGAGATGAAACTTTACTTATAATCTCTTGTTGGTAGGCTTAATGTGTAGTACTGTTTAAAGTTCCTCTGAACGAATTTAAAATTATTGTATAGGTCTCATAAGATTAGTCTTATTTTAGTCCCATGACTCTAAAATAGTCCCATTAAAATAGGTTTGTTGCAGAATTTGCCTTGTTGTTAATCTTTCTGTCGGATTTTCTTGCGATTTTGCCTTTTTTTTCTTTTTGCTAAATTGAAAGAGAAAAATTGGGACTAAAATCGAGCAATGACTTGTGTCCTATTGAACCAAAAGTGTATTTATTTGAAATGGAAGATCCCATCTAATTAAAGAGAACCACTTAATATAAGCTTATTTATTTTTCCAAAGTTGGATGTACACTCCCATTAAACTTGGAGATTTGTCCGTATGCATCCATGGTTCACCCACAAGCTTCTAACGTGGGACATCACCTATGAAGCACTGATACAGATAGGGGGCATAGATACGATAAGGGTACAGCAATACGACATATTTTGAAATTTTAAGGATACAAGTACTATTGAAAAATCGAAGTGTTTATTTTTGTAAACTGGAGAGTATAAGAGCTATTACAATGGAACAGAAAGAAAATTGCAGAAAAAGCTGAGGCGAGTAGAAATCTGTCCGCAAAATAAACACGTCTTGTATAGTGTTGACGGAACAGACAACAGACGAGTTATCCCCAAAGATACAACATGTACATCCTTGAAATAGCAGCGCTCCAAATTTCAAGACTCATATCAAACTAAAATGTCAAAACTGAGTATACACTTATGCAAAGATTGAAAATAATATGAAAAAGATTGTGTAATCTGAACAGCAACAATGCATCCTATATAGGACTTCCAACCAGGTAAGAGACGTCTTTACTGAAGGGTAGTAACTTCAGAGATAATTGGCTGAAATCTCCAGGTAGTGGACACTCTTCAATTGCCACTATATTGTAACCTCCAAGTAGTGGGCAGACTACTAAGATAGTGGGTATGTTTCATCTTAAAAGCTGCAGTTTCATCTTTTAAGCTGCAGTTTATTTGTTTTTATTCTTCCAAAAATAAAAAACAAATGTTTTTCTTTGCAAAACTAGGCCCAGTCCAGTCGGGACACTGACATGGGCTCGGCCCACGGCTCCGGCCCCATACTGGGTGCGCGCACGTGTGGCCTTGCCCACCACACCTCACATGTGTATAGTTATTTAATCATGCACACTCTTGCAGACCAACTTATTGATATATTGAATAAAATTAGTATTTTATTCCTATGTGGAATGAGTGTCTTTTCACCTTCCCAACATTCATTATCCTATTTCCAAGTGACTACTTTATGTATTTTATTTCTCACTCACCACAAATTGGTTTTGAGAAGTTAAATATACTACATTCATCTACTCGAAACGTAGATTATTATTTTAATATTTAATTCCTCCAGAATTAAATAATTAGTCACTAAAACACTGGTCAAAAATTAGGTCATCAACCAATACTTCTTAAAACCAATTTCCAACAATCCGCCACAAGAGTGGAAATCAAATGCACATGAAAATGCAGAATCTTATACTTAGTTTAATTGAAATCATATTGTATCAGGACATGTAATTTGCGACTTTGAACCTTTATTTGTAAATATCATCGGATATATCGGCGGCCTAGTGGACACAATGCCTTGAACTGTTCCTCCTTCGTGTATACTAGTCATGACATTTACACAATATGACCTCCTCTGTCACATTCCGTTCTTCGATGTGTCCTTTTCGGCAATGGACAACACTTTGAATTCATAAGTGTTACATTGAAACGGCCTTCACTTCTAACTTATATAGGTGATCTCTTTTGACCAAGTCAATTATCATTAAAAGTCTTTACCAACAAGTTTATTGCACTTGTTTTGCTTTTTAGGATGGGTTGACTGATTTATAAGTGTTTAATCGAACTTTTAAAGTTTAGTTTTCCCATTGAACCAAGTTCTTGGGATCTTTAGTCACCAAGGTTGGGTTACCATTTTACTCGTTCTTTATATTGTGGATTTTAGTCGATTTCCTCTAGCAATTTACTCAATTGATCTCGGTTAAGCCCTTTCGTGAGTGGATCTCGCTATGTTATCCTTTGACTTTACATACTCAATTGATATAACACAATTAGAGATCAATTGTCTTATGGTATTATGTCTACGATGGATATGTCTAGACTTTCACTGTTATATATATTACTTTGTGCTCTCTCTATAGTAGCTTGACTATCATATTGAATCATCACATGAGGCACTAACTTTTTCCAGCATGAAATATCCTCTAAGAAATTACGAAGTCATTCAGATTTTCGCCAGCTTTACCAAAAGCTATAAACTCAGATTCCATGGTGGATCGAGCTATACAAGTCTGTTTTGTGGATTTCCATGATATTGCTCCTTCTCCAATAGTAAAAATGTATCCACTAGTGGAATAGGAGTCCTTTGAATCTGAAATCCAACTATCATCACTATACCCTTCAAGTACTGCAGGGTATTTTGAGTAGTGTATTTCATGACTCAGGATGTATTTTAAATATCTCAATACCCTAGTTAGTGTTTTCCAATGCTCTTGGCTTGGATTGATTGTATACCTACTCAATTCTTTTACAGGATAGACAAGATATGGATGTGTACAATTTGTAATGTAAATCAAACTTCCTATCACTTTTGAGTATTCCAACTGAGCTACTGGTTCTGCTTTATTAGCTACGATATTTATGTTTAAATCAATGGGTGTTTTGGATAGTGGGCCATCAAAAGCATTGAATTTCTTGAGCACTTTGTCCACATAGTGGGATTGTGTCAAGCTAATTCCTTCAGATGTTCTGCCAATTTTGATTCCGAGAATTATATCAGCAATTCCCATGTCTTTCATGTCAAAATTCTTTTTTAACATTTTCATAGTGTCTATGATTATTTCATGACTAGTGCCCATGATCAACATATCGTCTATGTATAGACAAACTATGACAAATGCATTTGATGAGCCTTTAACATAAATACACTTGTCGTATTTGTTGATTTTAAAGCCATTTGACAACATCATTGTGTCGAATTTAAGATGCCACTATTTCGAGCTTGTTTAAGTCCATACAACGATCTTATTAATTTGCACACCTCTTTCACTTGACCAAGTGCTAAAAATCATTCAGGTTGTTCCATATATATTTCTTCTTCCAATTCACCATTTAAAAACGTAGTTTTTACATCCATTTGATGAATCTCGAGATTGTGTAAAGCATCAATAGTAATAAGCACTCGAATGGATGCAATCCTTGTTACAGGTGAATATGTGTCGAAGAAATCACTTCCTTCTTTTTGTTTGAAACCTTTAGCCACTAACCTGACTTTATATTTATCAACAGTTCCATCTGCCTTATATTTCTTTTTTAGGATCCATTTACATCCTAAAGGCTTACTACATGCAGGGAGATCAACCAACTCCCAGGTATGATTTTGTAAAATGGATTCTATTTCACAATTGATGGCTTATTTCCAGAGCGGAGCATATGGAGTAGACAGAGCCTCTTTAACTGTACTTGGCTCACCATCTAACATGTATGTGACAAAATCAGGACCAAATGATGAAACAGTTTTAGTCTTTTTACTTCGTCTTGGTTCTTCACTCCCTTGTGAAGAACTACTTGCTTTCTCATAAGTTCTTTTGTTAGAACTTATATCAACTCTTTCTTTACAAGGATATACATTTTCAAGAAATATCGCATTTCTTGATTCAATTATGGTACCTTCAGATATTTCTGGATTTTCCGACTTGTGTACCAAGAAAGGATATGCACTACTGTTATATGCATATCCTATAAAAATACAATCAACCGTCTTTGGGCCAATTTTGACTTGTTCGGGTTCAGGTATTGCTACCTTAGCCAAACACCCCCACCTTTTTTTTGATGAAAATGTGAAAATTTCATTAAAAAATGATGTAAAAAATACAAATATTTAAAAGGGGCATACCCAGTTCAAGAAGGACAGTGTTTTTGGACAAGCCCAAAGAACACCAGATGGAGCAAAGGTCGACTAAAGAAGTCAAAGCTAAGGATTAGTAGGGACTAGATTAAATCTCCAAACCTAAACAGATGTTAAAGTACAAAACAAGATAAGGATCTTCAACCAATTAATCAAGAATTCATCAGGAGAGGGCGGTCCCGGCCCAAGCTCCTAATAAAAACTTGAAAAAGGATAGCGAAAGATCTACAAGAAAATTTACAATTTGTGGTTGGGGCATACCCCATAAATTAACAGTTCCATTTTTAAACAACGCTAACATCCCAGAAAGAATTTAGAGAGCTGAAGGTCCCATCAGAGAATGAAAGAGTAAAATCAAAAGCTGAATTAGCCCCAAGGTTGCTTTTGATTTTTTAAAATAAACAAAGAAAACCAAAATGGAGGAATAAGGGATCCAAACCAGTCAAAGAGATAAGGGATCCAACAGATTACAACCATTAAGGTTTATCCAAAAGAGTGGAGAGAAGGGAGTCAGCCAAAGACGACCAAACAAACCCAAACAAACCATCCATTAAAAGGCTAACTCAGTTTTCATAGACAAGAAAGGGATAGAGTTCCTCAAATTAAGTAGATGTATAAGATCTACGGGCCGAGAAACAGATACAAAAATCCAATAAGAGAAAATCATCCTTAAAGAAAAATAGCCCAACCAAAGAAGATTTTTGTTTGCAAAAGTCATCATTTGGGAAGCAGCCAAAAAATCCAATCTGGGGTGTAGCACATGCTGCAACAGATTTAGATAAGCAAAGAAGCAACAGGAGCCATGCAACGAAAGGGTAAAGAAAAGCAAGAACCCACCATCTACAGTACAAGAATGGGAGGCCATGGAGCGGGGTTTTCAGGAGGATTCCAATATTAACTGTTTATTATAGATTACTGGCCAAAGAAGAAATATAAAGCAACTCACAGGCGGGTTGAACATTAAAAAACAGGAAAAATCCCAAAACAATTGGGATTAAAAGTTAATCAGCTCAACTGGATAATGGAAATAGACAACCTTATAGACATCTTTCTGGATTTTAGCAAAAACTGCATCTTCAGCGAAAAAAGTGCCCTCAAATACCTGACAGTTACGGGCCTTCCAAATTTGATA